>JASDQU010101971.1:356012-371214 GCA_032191745.1 Picea mariana
CATTGCATACATCAAACTACCAACTTCACTAGCATACAGAACATGGGACATGTCCTCTTCTTCTTCTTGTGTCTTGGGACACTGATCTGCATATAACTTTACACGTATAGGAATAGGAACCTTGACCGGTTTACTTCCATGCATATTAAACCTCTGCAATATCATCTCAACATATTTTCTCTGATTCAACCAGAGTTTCATGTTAGCACAATCTCTTTTAATTTCCATTCCCAGAATGAAGTTAGCAACACCGAGATCCTTCATGTCAAATTTGGAGGATAGGTGCGATTTCACCTCCTTGATAACATCCATGTTATTTTCTACCAACAACATGTCATCAACATACAACACTACATAAATTAAGTGATTACCAACCTACTTGGAATATACACAGTGATCATCCCTGCTTCTCACAAATCCCAATCCAACGATGTATTTGCCAAACTTTTGGTACCACATCCTAGGTGATTGCTTCAGACCATATAGTGACTTCTTTAGCTTACAGACCAACTCTTTCTTTCCCTTCACTACAAAGCCTTATGGATGATTCACGTATATTTCTTCTTCCAGATCCCCATGTAGGAATGTTCTCTTCACATCCATCTTTTCCACTTCAAGATCAAAAGAAACAACAATAGATAAAAGAAATATAATAGAAGTTAACTTATCAACAGAAGAAAAAATCTCACCAAATTCAATTCCCTCTACCTGGGAATAACCTTTTACTACTAACCGAGCTTTTTATTTCTCCACTTTTCCTTCTGCATTAAACTTCTTTTTAAACAACCATTTTCTACCAGCAGATTTTATTCCAGCTGGAAACTCAATTATATCCCATGCCTCATTCTTATCCAAGGCATCCATTTCTTTAACCATGGCCTTCTTCCATAGTTTACTATCCTCTGAATTCACTGCTTCCTTGACAATTATTAGATCATCATCAATAATAGATAAAGAAAAATTGGAACAATAATCAGGTGGACTATACCTTTCTGATTTCCTTCTTTCTCTCACTAATCTCCTCAATACTGGGGTATGATGTTCTTCTTCTTCTTCTTTAGATGATTCAGATTTTGCATCATCCAAATCTAGCTGTATTTTCTCAGGTTCCTCTTGCCTTGGTAGGAATTCATGTTTGGACACATCTTTTACCTCTCTAAAAACAACATCTCGACTGTAAACAGTCTTCTTAGTTTCTGGGTTCCAAATCTTATAAAATTTCACACCATCTTTATAACCAATAAAGATACACTTTTAAGCTTTTTTATCCAGCTTTTCCCTTGGAACATGTACATAAGCATCACAACCAAACACTCTAAGATGTTGAAGATAAGTTTTCTTTTCAGTCCATACCTCATGTGGATTTTTATCATCCAAGGATGATGAAGGTGATCGATTGACCATGTAACATGTTGTACCCACTACCTATGCCCAAAATTCCTGTCCTAATTCGGCGTCGTTGAGCATGCTCCTTGCTTTTTCCATCAATGTCCTGTTCATCCTTTCTACAACTTCATTCTGTTGAGGAGTGTATGGAGTAGTCTTCTGCCTTTCTATACCACACTTCTTACAGAATTCTTTGAATTCATTTCCGCATAATTCTCCACCATTATCTGTTCTCAATACATTTATTTTCCTTTTTGTCTGATTTTCTACCAGGGACTTAAACTCTTTAAATTTATCAAATACCTCAGATTTATTTCTAAGAAAATAAATCCATTTTTTCCTTGAGAAATCATCTATGAATGAAACGTAATACACAAATTTACCTAGGGATGGAACATGAAAAGGTCCAAACACATCACTGTGTATCAACTCTAAGATCCCCTTT
This sequence comes from Picea mariana, assembly GCA_032191745.1. Taxonomy (NCBI): domain Eukaryota; kingdom Viridiplantae; phylum Streptophyta; class Pinopsida; order Pinales; family Pinaceae; genus Picea; species Picea mariana. Next base: position 357,844 of record JASDQU010101971.1, read on the forward strand.
ACTCTTATAGAACCAGATGGGAATCTTACTCGATTCTATTTACCATATATGCAATGTTCATAAAAATCAAAATCCAGAGTGCAATTAGACATACCTTCAACCATACCTTTACCGTGTAGTGTTCGAAGGCCCTTTTCTCCAATATGCCCCAGTCTTTGATGCCACAACATGGTCTTCGTTTCAGGGATGGTATTGGTCTTGTCTTCTTTATTTGTCTTCTCAAGGAAAACAAAATTGTTACACCCATTAGTATAAGTGCTTCCCAACAAATTGCATGGAGTTCCACACCGAACTCCCCTCATCAACGCCATTACTCCATGTACCATCTTGCAAGTGTTGTTTCCAAATACAATATCCACTCCTGCATCATCCAACTTGCTTACAAATATTAGGCTCCTGGCAAGTTTTGGAATGTGCAGAACCCCAGGGAGAGTTCTAATCCTTCTATATTTTAGCAGCAACTTAACCCTTCCACATCCCAAGATTTTGGTTGTCGAGTCATCTCCTAGGAATACATCACCACCATCGTATTTTTCATATTCAGAGAACCACTCCCCGTGAGGAGTCATATGGTATGATGCACCTAAGTCGATCAACCATACATCATGGTATGCATGTGTACCTGTAGATGTCAGGTAAACATCACCTCCTTCTTCAATGGAGGTTTTCACCTCTGGGGAAGAGGTACTTTCAGATCCATTTGGTTTATCAACCTTCTTCGACTTTCAATCTTTCTTATAATGCCCCATTTTACCACACTTCCAACATTTCCTCAAATATTTTCCTGGAGACTTAGATCTACCAGTATATTTAGGTCTTCCCCCCAAAGACTTACCATGATTCTTGTCTTGGGTATGCCCTCTTACAAATAAAGCATCTGTGCCATGACCATCCATGCTTTTTTGCCTCATCTCTTCAGATAACAAGGATGAAACTACATCCTCATACTTCAATGTAGATTGAGTGGTACTACCAATTGCTACAACCACATTATCCCAAGAGTCTCACAAAGAACATAGCAAATTAAGGAACTTATCTTCTTCTGCAATTGTAATATTAGCAGAGACAAGTTGAATTACAAGAGTATTAAAGGCATTTATATGTTCTGTCACATAATCTCCTTCTTCCATCCTAAGATGATACATCTTCTTTCGAAGAAATAACTTTTTTACCAGGGACTTTGATTGATACAAATTCCCTAACTTATCCCATAGTTTCTTGGTTGTAGATTATCCCGAGACATTCAACAACACCGAATTTGCTAGGCAGAGTTGAATAGTACCCCTTTCTCTTCTATCCAACTTCTCCTAATCTTCCTTTGACATACCAGTAGGTGGTGTACTAGTAGGTTGTGTACCAATCGACTGTGTGCTAGTAGGTTGCGTACCAGTAGGCTGTGTACTAGGATCCACATCGATCCATTGTTCTTTGTCTACAAGAAGGTCCTCCATCTTGAGCTTCCATAGCTCAAAGTTTTTACCATTGAAATTCTCTATATTGATTCTAGAAGAGCTCGCCATTCCTCTTTCTACACTCGAATATCCACTGTAAAAGCTCCCACTAAACCTAGGTTTATCACAGACCCAAGATAAACTTGATCTATCAAGGCCGAGCCAAACCCCTAGAAACAAAGGCATCCCTCTGAAGCCAAAAATGAGCTCTGATACCACATGTAAGTTTTAAACCTGTGAATTAACACAATGCATATAAATTCTTAAGTAAAACAAAAATTAATCAATGGCTCATTCACATAGTACACAGAGATTTATACCGGAAACCCTCAACCAGGGAAAACCCTTCTTATATTCATTATATCGAATTTCACCATTCACCATACAATATATACAATTTTTTTAGGTATTTTGTAGATACCAAAACCCTAATCCCTTAATCTGGGATTAATTTAGAAAACCTCTAAAAATAGAAAAATCTGCTAAAAATAGCAAAAACCGCCCAAAAATAAATTTTTGGGGTGCTGCGCGTAACCAGGGCGGGGCAAACCTGGCTCCCCTTGGGATCCCCATAGGACACTCCCGATACACATGACACATAGAGAACTGCTAGAGGGATCGTCAGATGCATTTTTTGAATCTGACGTGCCCACACACACACATGCAAAGAATATAACACATACCCAACATTCTCCCACTTGTTGTTTTCTTTGCATCCAGGGGTCCACAGGATTATATAGTCAACAATCCAGGGCATCAATTCCCATTTTTACTCTACACCAGGAGAAGTTTTTTGTACTCACAGACTTTGTCAATGAATCTACAACATTCTTCAAAGTGTCAACCATTTCCAACAACACCTTCTTTTCTTCAACCATGTCTCTCACAAAGTGATACTGAACATCAATATGCTTTGTTTTCAAATGATAAGTTGGGTTATTTGCCAGGAATATTGCACTTTCACTATCATAATCTAATATGACTTCTTGTTGTACCAACCCAATACCTGAACACAATCTTTGTAACCATACTGCTTCCTTGCTTGCATGAGTGGTTGCCATGTATTCAACTTCTATAGTTGAGAGTGCCACTATAGCCTATCTTTTTCTCATCCAACTAATTTCTCCTCCAAATAGGTTAAACACATACCCACTTGTAGATATTTTGTGATCTAGATCTCCAACCCAGTCTGCATCAACAAAGCCATGTATGTCCACCACTCTATCCAATCCCGGTCTTCCTTGGTAGCACAATCCATAATTGGTAGTGCCATGAAAATACCTGAAGACCCTCTTTGTTGTTGTCCAGTGCTCCTTCCCTGGTTTTGACATATACCTACTCAAAACTCCCATTGTATGTGCAATGTATGGTCTAGTATAGACCATTGCATACATCAAACTGCCAACTTCACTGGCATATGGAACATGGGACATGTCCTATTCTTCTTTCTGTGTCTTGGGACACTGATCTGCAAATAATTTTACACCTATAGGAATAGGAACCTTGACCGGTTTGCATATTAAAGCTATGCAATATCATCTCAACATATTTTCTCTAATTCAACAAGAGATTCCTGTTAGCACAATATTTTTTAATTTCCATTCCCAGAATGAAGTTAGCGACACTGAGATCCTTCATGTCAAATTTGGAGGATAGTTGTGATTTCACCTCCTTGATAACATCCATGTTATTTCCTACCAACAACATGTCATCAACATACAACAATACATAAATGAAGTGATTACCAACCTGCTTGGAATATACACAGTGATCAACCCTACTTCTCACAAATCCCAATCCAAGGATGTATGTGTCAAACTTTTGGTACCACATCCTAGGTGATTGCTTCAGACCATATAATGACTTCTCTAATTTATAGACCAACTCTTTCTTTCCCTTCACTTCAAAGCCTTTTGGCTGCTTCATGTAGATTTCTTCTTGCATATCCCCATGTAGGAATGTTGTCTTCACATCCATATGTTCCACTTCAAGATCAAAATCAATGGCAATAGATAAAAGAAATATAATAGAAGTTAACTTAGCAACAAAAGAAAAAAATATCACCAAAGTCAATTCCCTCTACCTGGGAATAACCTTTTGCTACTAACTAAGCTTTGTATTTCTCCACTTTTCCTTCTGCATTAAACTTATTCTTAAACAACCATTTGCTACCAACATATTTTCTTCCAACTGGAAACTCAAATATATCCCATGACTCATTCTTATCCAAGGCATCCATTTTTTCAACCATGGCCTTCTTCCATAGTTTACTATCCTCTTAATTCACTGCTTCCCTGACAGTTCTCGGATCATCATCAGTAATAGATAAAGAAAAATTGGAACTGAAATCAGGTGGAATATACCTTTCTGGTTTCCTTCTTTCTCTCACTGATCTCCACAATACTTAGGTATGAGGTTCTTCTTCTTCTCCTTCTTCATCTTCTTCAGATGATTCATATTTTTCATCATCCAACTCTAGCTCTATTTTCTCAGGTTCGTCTTGCCTTGGTAGGAATTCTTATTTGAACACATCTTTTACCTCTCTAAAAATAACATCCCGACTGTAAACAATCTTCTTAGTTTATGGGTTCCAAATCTCATAACCTTTCACACCATTTTATAACCAATAAAGATACACTTTTCATCTTTTTTTATCCATATTACTCCTATTTTCCCTTGGAACATGTACATAAGCATCACAACCAAACACTCTAATATGTTGAAGAGAAGGTTTATTTTCAGTCCATACCTCGTGTGGAGTTTTATCATCCAATGCTGACGAGGGTGATCGATTGACCATGTAACATGCTATACCGACCGCCTCTGCCCATAATTATTTTCCTAACTCGACACCGCTGAGCATGCTCCTTTCTTTTTCCATCAGTGTCTTGTTCATCCTTTCTACAAATCCATTCTGCTGAGGAGTGTATGGAGTAGTCTTCTACCTTGATAGACCACACTTCTTACAGAATTCTTCGAATTCATTTCTGCAAAATTCTCCACCATTATCTGTTCTCAATACCTTTATTTTCTTTTCTGTCTAATTTTCTACCAGGGCCTTAAACTCTTTAAATTTATCAAATACCTCAGATTTCTTTCTAAGAAAATAAATCCATGTGGTCCTTGAGAAATCATCTATGAATGAAACATAATACACAAATTTACCTAGGGATGGAACATGAACAGGTCCAAACACATCACTGTGTATCAACTCTAATATCCCCTTTGCTCTTGTAGCACCAAATGGTAATCTTACTTGATTTTGTTTACCATATATGCAATGTTCACAGAAATCAAAATCCAGAGTGCAATTAGACATATCTTTAACCATACCTTTACCGGGTAGTGTTCAAAGGCCCTTTTCTCCAATATGCCCCAGTCTTTGATGCCACAACATGGTTTTATTTTCGGGGACGATATTGGTTTTGTCTTCTTTATTTGTCTTCTCAAGGACAACATAACTGTTACACCCAATAGTATAAGTGCTTCCCAACTACTTGTACAGATTTCCATAGCGAACTCCCCTCATCAACACCATTTCTCCTTGTACCATATTGCAATTGTTCTTTCCAAATACAGTATCCACTACTGCATCATCCAACTTTCATACAAATATTAGGCTCTTGGAAATCTTTGGAATGTGCAGAACCCTAGAGAGAATTCTAATCCTTCCATATTTTAGAAGAAACTTAACCCTTCCACGTCCCAAGATTTTGGCTGTCGAGTCATATCCTAAGAATACATCACCACCATCATATTTTTCATATTCAGAGAACCACCCCCTGTGAGGAGTCATATGATATGACACACCTAATTCGATAAACCATACATCATGGTCTACATGTGTACATGTAGATTCCATGTAAACATCGCCTCCTTCTTCAGTGGAGGTTTTCACCTCTGGGGAAGATGTACTATCAGATCCATTAGGTTTATCAACCTTCTTAGACTTGCAATATTTCTTATAGTTCCCCGTTTTACCACACTTCCAGCATTTCCTCAAATATTTTCCTGGAGACTTAGATCTACCAGTAGATTTAGGTCTCCCCCCCAAAGACTTACCAAGATTCCTGTCTTGGGTATGCCCTCTTACAAATAAAGCATCTGTGATATGACCATCCATGCTTTTCTACCTCATCTCTTCAGATAGAAAGGATGAAACTACATCCTCATACTTCAATGTATATTGAGTGGTACTACCAATTGCTACAACCAGATTATCCCAAGAGTCTGGCAAAGAATGTAACAAAGTAATACACTTATCTTCTTCTACAATCATAATATTAACAGAGACAAGTTGACTTACCAGAGTATTAAAGGCATTTAGATGTTCTGTCACATAATCTTCATATTCCATCATAAGATAATACAACTTCTTTCGAAGAAATAACTTGTTTACCGAGGAATTTGATTGATACAAATTCCCTAACTTATCCTATAGTTCCTTGGCTGTAGATTCTCCCAAGACATTCAACAACACTGAATCTACTAGGAAGAGTTGAATAGTACTCCTTTCTCTTTTTTCCAACTTCTCCCAATATTCCTTTGACATACCAATAGGTGGTGTACTAGTAGTTTGAGTACTAGTAGGTTGGGTACCAGTCGACTATGTGCTAGTAGGCTGCATACCAGTAGGTTGTGTACTAGGATCCACAACGATCCATTGTTCTTTGTCTACAAGAAGGTCCTCCATCTTGAGCTTCCATAGCTCAAAGATTTTACTATTGAACTTCTCTATGTCAATTCTAGAAGAGCTCTCCATTCCTCTTTCTACACTCAAATATCCACTACAAAACCTCCCACTAAACCCAGGTTTATCACAGACCCAAGATAAACTTGATCTATCAAGATCGAGCCAAACCCTCAGCAACAAGGGCATCTCTCTGAAGACAAAAATGAGCTCTGATACCACATGTAAGCTTTAAACCTGTGAAGTAACACAATGCATATAGATTCTTAAGTAAGACAAAAATTAATAAATGGCTCATTCACATAGTACACAGAGATTTATACCGGAAACCCTCAACCAGGGAAAACTTTTCTTATATTCATTATATCGAATTTCACCATTCACCATACAATATATACAATGTTTTTAGGTATTTCGTAGATACCAAAACCCTAATCCATTAATCTGGGATTAATTTAGAAAACCACTAAAAATAGCAAAACCCGCCCAAAAACAAATTTCGGGGCGCTGCCCTGAATGTTGCACGTAACTAGGGGGGCCATACCTAGCCCCCCCTGGGACCCCCCTAGGAAGCGCCCGATGCACACGACACATAGATCACTACTAGAGGGATCATCATACATAGTTGTCGAATCTGACGCACCCACACACACACATGCAAAGAATATAACACATACCCAACAGTTAAAGAACCCCAATCATGGCCTTCAGAATCATTCCTTATGCAAGATTGAAACAAATTCTTATTTAGGGACTATGTTCCAGTTTAATATTGATGCTCAAGTATATTTAGTAGGATAGAGAGACCCTACAAGGGTCTTGTGTGGTGATTCAAGGATGTGTTCATGGGATTTTATCCTAAGAAGATTCATGGGTTGTGTTAGCGCCAATTCTTGCAAGCGGGGTGTTTCTCTCCGATTTCAGGCCCTTGGTGTAAAATGCGAAGAAATCGGGTTTAAAAACCCATGAATTGTGTTTTATTCAAAGGCCGCAGTCATGAGCGCAATGTGCAGCACACAAAAAATCCATTTCGGGTTAAAAATGTGAGCAGACATGTGATCAAGTGTTCAGTGGCAAGGATCTATCATCAAGGCAGATCGACGAACATTAGGTAAATTGGGACCATGAAGTTGCTCGGAGTTTAACATGGTGAAGAGTCCAAAGACAAAGCCCACATATTCCACGAAGTGATCATGGTCGTCTGATCCAGTTGGGACACGTGGCGCCTGATCAGGCTCGGTCACAATTTCAGCTACCGGGAATATGAAATGCAAGGGTTGCTCCTCCACTACATCTAGAATCGTCGAAACCTGAAATGCCGAAAGCACCCAGGAGTTGGGCCCACGGTCTTGGCGCTCGGTCATAAAGGAGGGCCCAAGAGACAGTTAAAGCGCCCATCCTCCCAAGAATCTCCAGGGTCATCTGATCACAAGGGACCTGTGGCACTTATTTGAGCCTTTTGCGGATCTGCTATCAGGGACTTCGAGAGAAAAGGAGAAAGAAATCCTGATGGGAGAATTCCTGAAAGAATCTGGACCATTGATCATGGAGCAGTCTCAGTCGTCCATCAGGGATGACTCTCGGCGCATGGAGCTAAGGAGCAGGCAGATCTGGGTAGCCAGGATCTACGTGCCTAGATTTATGTCTAGGGTTCCATTCTATACCCCCTTTGCCATTCTACCTTTAACAAGGGGGGGGTCCGAAATTGGGTGCACAGTTTTCAATGGCTCAAATTTGAGTGCCTGGATCAGTGGTTGAGGATTGATTCCGACCCCTCTTTTCCATTCTGCCTTTAATAGAGGGGGAGGGGGCCCAGAATGGGGTGATTTTATGTGGGCCCCTCTAATCCTATTAGCACCTTCTGCCTCTGCTTACTGCCTCTCAGACCCCGATGACATGTGTCCTCCATTTCATCATCTCACATACTTCCATGTGTCTTTCACTCCCAGCCACCTCCACCACAGATAGTTGGCTCCACCTCATCCAATCACCAAATCTCTTTTGTTGTCCCCACGTCACCCTCTTGTGCTGCATCACATCTACTCTTTTAGTTCCTAAGTGTCCATGCATACCCAGTAGCCTGCCTGTTGCACCCATCGCCTCAGCCATGTCAGCTCTGTCCACGTCAGCCAGCCAAGTCCCTTTGCAGAAGTCCAATGAAGCAGCAGACAACCAAAGGTAGGCTGCCACATCTCCCATATGAAGACTTGGCCAAGGCCTCTCAGATCCTGATGAATCAGTTAATGCAAATGAGGAAGGTGGGTGAGACATCGTCTCCTTCCTTAAATAAAAGGTTAGAAAGGAGCATGCACAGAGACAGACTGTCAATCTATCCTGACAAAGATCACGCCTGACATACGACTGCATGGGTAGTCTGCCCAACGTCTTCACACACAGCCTGACAGAGAATCTCCTCAATGTCAAGCATTGAACTCATGATGTGATCGCACTTGTAGCACTGGAGTCAGTTCCAAGTATATGTAGGCAATTTTTTCATTTTTGCAGGGATCTATGGTAGAGCAAAGCTCCCGATTGTAAAGTTTTAATGGACGTTCTAGTTCCCTGGTTATGTATCTATATGTGAGATTTCTTGTTTAATGATAGACAACTTTCCCATTCCATCTGGTTTTCATTTCATACTGAGGGTGTTCATGATTGATTGATTCACATGATTCATTGTGACTGTGTTATGATAAAGGTTTTATTGTAGCACTGTTATATTCTCCAGTGTTTCTGCAATTTGAATGTAAGAAGTTCTCGTGTTCAGGTTTTCTTTCTACAGGCTATTATAAGTTCGATGCCTACAAAATCCCTTCACATTTCCTCACAGAAGTCTACCTCCTACTCACCCTTATTGCAACTTACCATCTGAAGTTAAACTAAGACCTCACCTACCTGTGCATGTTCGGCCTAGTTTTGGAGTTAGAACAATATTGGTATGAGTTTTCTTCCATTTGATCACCCTTTATAAACAAATCATGACATAAACTGATGGGCATTAGGCTTACTCCTGCTGCAATCCAGGAGTGACTTTTGACGCCAACATTTCTGGCATTGTTGTCAGGGACAAAGTTGAAAATTTTCCCTGGGATTGAACGACATCGAGCCTCTAATTCTGAAGGTGCATTAGGCATCAGAGCCCTACAGGATTTCTACTGTGCACCTGGCGACTCCATTGTGATGAATCCACTGTGGTGAAACTTCTGTTTTAGTTGTGGCTTCCAGAGGTAGACACACGCGGTCCCACCCACAACTGCCTCTAGCTATGCCTGAAGCTGATCCAAAGGTGATTATCAGAAAAGGAAAGGCCTCTCAAGGAGAAACTTCCACCGCTGAACCAGGTAATCTTCCATCTCCTTCTGTAGAAACTCCATTTTCTTCTTCTCAGCTTCCTAGCAGACCTTTTTCTGAAGTTTCCCGCTTCCTAAATTTTGGAAGTGTTCCTGCTGAGTTTTCCCCTCCTGGTATGGGATTGGAGGGAGAAATCCTTGTCACTCCCCTCTCCCCTGAAGATGTACCTTCGTGTAGACCCAGGACCACATAAAAATTCACCACCCCTCCTCTTGTTACTATTGCTACTACTACACAGAGAGAAGCGTCTACTAACTCAAGCCCCTTATCCTTCTCTTTGAATCCCTCATTGTTTCCCCTTCCACCTGGAAGCTCATTTCCAGTATCCCCTGTATTTCAAGCTCCTTCTCGTCTAAGTTCTCCTCCACCTACTATTCCTATGGCAGGAGAAAATCCCACCATGAAAAGAATAGAAGCTATAATAGCTACTAGGTATGCCCCCCTTTTGTTACCTCAGCCTCTCAATGCCCTTCCAGTAGATGGCTACCTTAAGCAACTGCCCAAGTTTACAGGCGAAGGGGACATATCTATAGAAGAACACCTTGAAGCCTTTTACAGCTTCACAGATGATCATGTTATCATGCATGCAGACGTATGGATGAGAATTTTCATCTATAGCCTTGAAGGATAATCTAGAAAGTGGTTTAGGGCCCTACCTCCTGGATCTATCGATGAGATTGAGGCTTTGGATAATGCCTTTTTGAGACAGTGGGGAGACAAAAAATACTTCATGTATTACATGACAGAGTTTGGGTCTTTGAAGAGAAAGGAAGGTGAGTTTTTCTATGACTTCTCCAAGAGATTCAATAAAATGTACAATAAGATCCCCAGTGAGATAAAGCCCTCAAAATCCTCTACTAAAATCACTTATGCTAGTGCTTTTGATCCTGATTTCTGCCTCCTGTTGAGGGAAAGGAGAGCCACTACTCTGGCTCACATTCAGGATGCAGCCATGGAAGTAGAATATAACATATTGGTTGTTGACCGACTCAGGAATAAGGCTGATAGAGACATATCCAGGAAGACACCTGAAGCCTCCCCATCCCATTCCTCTCCCCTTCCCCTTCAGATGGACGAGGTAACGAAAGTACTAAAATCACTTGCGGCTAGAATGGAAAGATGGGAGTTAGAAGGGAAGCCCATGTATATAAATCCCCAAAATATTGATAACAAAGGATTCAGGAGGCCTAGTAACAATGTGCCACAGATTTTTCCAAGGGAACAAAGGGGCAAAGACAGAGATGATCAGAGGATTCAAACCCCTCTCCAAAATAACCTAGTTTCTCATGAGGAAGGAGAGGAGATATATGATCTCGACCCTGAAATTCACTGTATTGAAGACACTTCCCCTTTTCCCCATTTGACTCAATCTGCATATGAAGAATCCCTTATGAACATTCAAATCAATGAGTTGGGTAAAGGGGAAAAGGCCAACCACACTCCTAAAAGATACCATCTCAAGTCAAAGAAGAAGGAAGGGAATTTTGATAGCCAGGATCAGCCCCTCATAGCACAAAGGCCTGCTAAACCTGCAATAGTCACTACTAAAGAAAATAAAACTCAGAATACTTCGCCAACAGCCAAGGAACCTATCTCTGAGGTAAGGGAAGCTCCTAAGCCTCTTTCCTCCTTTATTTTTGAGCATGAAATTCAAAAAATTAGAATTTCCATACCCCTCTCATAACTAGTTAAAAATGAAGATTTCAAAAGGTCCCTCTCCAAACTGCTATAATCTGAGTTCCCCCAACCTTCCACAGACTCAGTAAATCTTCAAGATGAAAAGCCAACAGTTGTCCTAGGTCCCATGGTAGAAGATATAGATGATTCATCCCCTCCCTTCTACACATCCCTGAACATACATGATAAGGTGCTGCATAATTGACTCATGGATTCAGGAGCTTCCCACAACCTTATGCCCAAAATAGTCATGGAAGAATTGGGACTGGAAGTGAAAAATACTTTTCACGATTTGTACTCTTTTGATTCAAGGAGGGTGTAATGTCTTGGAGTCATCAAAGACTTGGTGGTATCTTTATTTCAGCTACCAATGAAGAGTGTGGTCATGGACATTATAGTAGCTGATGTTCCCCCCAAGTTCGGCATGCTGTTGTCAAGATCTTGGATTAAAAAACTTGGAGGAACATTACAAATGGATCTCACATATGCCACCATTCTAGTATTTTGAGGGGAACACAGGAGGTTGTACAAAGAAGCTCAACTGGCCTACATTGTTAGTGATGAAGCAAACCCCACCAATCATCCTATCTTTGCACTTGTCACTGATTTGGGGTCTAGTTTATTGCATCTCGCTGATACTCTTGGCGCCCCTTTTCAAATAAAAAGAAGCCCATTTTTAGCCATGAGATACCTCCTCCAACCACCTCTATTTGGAATATGTTCTTTGATGGAGCTTCTTCTAGCGAAGGCACTGGCGCTGGATTGGTTTTTGTGTTGCCTTGTCAGGAAACCATTTCCCTGTCATACAAGCTAGAATTTGAAGTTACCAACAATGTGGTAGAATATGAAGCTCTTGTTATGGGTTTAAGGGCTGCAAAAGAAATGGGAATTGAGGGGGTGGCAGTGTTCGGAGATGCTGAGTTGATAATCCATCAAGTTAGAAATTCTTATCAGGCTAAGCATCCTCGGCTCATGAGTTACAAAGATGAGGTGTGGGACCTGATTGATATTTTCTTCTCAACTTTCAACATTTTTTTTTATTCCAAGAGAGGAAAATACTTTGGTCGATTCCTTAGCTATCTCAGCTAGTCTGTTCAAGATCCCTCTGCCGCCTAAGATCAAATATGATGTTGAGATAAGATATAGGCCATCTGTGCTGGACAATATCAAGCATTGGAAGGTATTCAAAGATGATCTTGAAATTGAAAAACTTCTTCAGTCTGTTGATGAATTCTCTGCATTGCACATTGATTAGGACCCTGATCCCAAAGGTGACCCTCACCCTGAGGTATTTTTAAATAAAATTGTTAATCACCGTATTGTTTAGTTGCCTAGCAGTCACATCCCCAAGGGATTAGTTCCTTTAGAAAGATTGTTTTGTTCTATAGTCTGTACTTGAGGCTTAGAAAGTACAGGGTCTAGGCATCCGAAAGTGAGTAAAAGATAAAAAAGGGGAAGAGTCAACCTTCGGAAAAGGAACCTAAGGCTGATTTCTAGGTTGTCTCTCTCTCACTTCCTAGAGTTCCTGGATGCTTATATCCCGTTCAATTACAACCCATGAACATTCGAGTTCTACCCAGATGGTGGCTATTTTAAGTATAGTGTCGAAAAGGTTCAAAGCGATGCTGGTTTGATCAGACAATCCGGGTTCAATATTGGGCTGTCTTGCTACAAGAACAGTCATAGAGGAACAGGAAAATTAAAGTAAAGTTCGAGGTTTTTGATGCTTTGATGCTGCCTCAATTTTGATCGTATAAAAGAGAAATTTTGAATCTGATATCAAAGATAGAATGCAAACCAAAGGCCTTTTCCCATAACTAAGTTAACTTTTTAATAAATCATGTGTGAAATGTGAGAAAACATTAAGCTGTCTATAATGAGAGGCTCCTATCAAGGGATAATCTCACCCTGTAAACATAAGAAGAAAAAGACAAGGAGAAATCTGACGAAGCATAAAATATAGTAACCTAAAATTTTTTACAGGTCTTTGTTACAGGTATGAACTACTGAGAGGGGGGGGGGTGAATCAGTTAGTGTAGATTATTAACCATTTACTCTGATTTTTTAACTTTGAACCATTAATCTTAGTGGCAGTGAGTCTTTACTGTGAAATCCAGAGTTATAAACATAAAGCAGATAGTATAAAGAACAACAATCACACACAACATTCATTCACAAGTATGAGACACAGATTTTTCAAGA
>JASDQU010101972.1:0-17005 GCA_032191745.1 Picea mariana
CTATACGTTTTGCTCCTAACCTCATCCATCAGGGGGCATCTGTTATCACTGAAATTTCGTCCGCACAGGGCGACAAGAACTCAACATCATCAACACAGAAAAACAATCATCCATGGCACAAGTATTAACTCCACAGCACATCAAAAGGGCCAAAACTATACAAAATTGGCTAAAAAGATTAAAAAGCGCATAGCGCCCATGGAAAACTAGCGCATGCGCGCATTATGGTCCTACATAGGGCGCATATGCGCGGCTGTGGGGTGAAAAACCCGCGTGCCTGCCAAACGGCGCATTTATGAAGCTGGTCGGCCTCCCAACCACTAATGGATCGGCTCCCAAGTCGATTTGACATCATATCCGAGCTCAATCTGCGTGGGGAGGCTAGTCAAAGACCTAAATGTGCCCTAATGTGCCTCTTTTCACATTCAAAGGGGGATGCATAATAGCTCAAAGCTTGGCTATAAAAAGCCATGGATGATCATCATTTCTTCAAGGAATTCATTGTAATGTTATGTTTTTGGGATTGTTAGAGGCTCACTCTTTAGCAATAGTCATTATCAACACCATTTCATGAGCTCTCCATCTCTCATTAGAGTGGAGAAGTGTTGAGTTCTTTCACTCATATTTTCACCTTTCATTTGTAAGGAAAGCATATACTTGAGGGCCTCAAGAGCCTTCCATTGGAGAAGGAAGGGACCCAAGTCCCCCTTCCCCTTTGTGTACCTCTGGATTTCACTAATCAGATCAGCCTATCTATTGGTGAACTTGTTCCATTGTCACTTATTTTTAGTTTTTAGTTTCATGCTCATGTTGTTATTTAGTTCTTTTTTAATTCTTGTCCATACCTTTATTGTTTTCTTTCTAACCTTTTGCATTACAGCTGTCATGACTAGAAGAGCCCAACTAGGCATGTAAGTGCTCACTTTTTGCTCACCCATTGACGAAAAGAGCACGAACACTAATGAATCATCTTTCCAATGGTTTGCTAACTCTATGCAAACAGAATTTGAGATGTCCATGATAGGAGAACTATCATATTTTCTTGGCTTACAAGTAAAACAGAGTTATGCAAGAATTTTTATATCTCAAGAAAAATATTTGAAAGAGATGTTGAAGAAATTTCAGATGGAGGATTCCTCTCCTGTTAGTACACCTATGGTGGTTGGTTGCAAGCTCAGTAAAGATGATATTTCACCGGATGTTGATCAAAGGACATGTTTCTCTATGATAGGCAGTCTTCTGTACATCACATCATCCTATCCTGATATAATGCAAGCTGTTGGAATGGTAGGTCGTTATCAGTCTACTCCTAAATAAATTCATTTGGTATCTGTCACAAGGATATTCAAATACTTGAAGGGAACAATGACTTATGGTCTGTGGTATCCCAGAAATTAGAATTTTCAGTTAACTTCTTATTCAGATGCAGATTGGGCATACTGTGTTGATGAGAGAAAAAGCACCAGTGGAGGAGCATTCTTCTTGGGTGACTCATTAGTAGCATGGCTTAGTAAAAAGAAAGGATCTATTTCCTTATCAAATACAGAAGAAAAGTACACTGCTGCTGCTACTTGTTGCACTCAGATTTTATGGATGATACAAACTCTTGCAGATTAGAAGGTAAACTATACTAATTTGATTACAATTCACTGTGATAACACCAGTTCCATTAGTGTCTCCAAGAATCCTGTTCTTAATTCCAAGACTAAGCATATCCAAATAAAATACCATTTTCTCAAAGAAAAAGTTACAAACAGAGTTGTTCAGCTGAATTATATCCCTTCCATAGAACAGATAGCTGATATCTTTACTAAACCATTAACAGTGACCCCTTTTGGATATCTTTGTTAAAAGTTGGGGGTTATAAATTCTTTTGTCTAATTTGTTCACCTGGTCAGGGAGAGTTCTTATTGAATATCTATTGTATTTCTAATCTGCTCATAGTTGACAGGGGAAGTATGTACTGCAACATCTTAGGGGTAGCATGTTTCTTCTTTGACATTGATGTCAAAGGGGGAGAAAGCGTGGTAATTTCAAGGATGTTGCAATAGTATAGTTGGGTGTTCTTCAAGGTTGCCATCAATGCCAAAGGGGGAGATTGTTGGCATATTTATTACGGGAAGACAGAAGGTAGAGTATTTGTTTGACATTGATGGCAAGCTTAGCCTGACGATGATGAACAAGAGAAAGTCGCAAGACCAGCAATGCAACGATGATCGCATGGAAATATTAGAACCGTAAACTCCAGGATTCAAGGAAGCAACTCACGGCATAAAATATTGAAATTCGATAGATCAGAGCATGTCAAAGACTCTATTTCAGAGTTTCACAGACCAAGAAATCAGAGTTTCAGATACCGGGAGTTGGAGGATTCAAGATTCAAGACTCTTCATCACAGGAGTCCCGAAGTTGCGAAATGCGAAACACCAAAATCCTGAAACAGGCACATCAACAAAGAGTTTCGCAGATCGGGAAATAACTCCATTTCAGAGTTTTGGATACTGGGAGTTGGACGATTCAAGAGTTGAGACTCTTTATCACAGGAGTCCCAAAGTTGTGAAATGCGAAACACCGAAATCTCGAAACATGCACATCAACAAAGAGTTTCGCAGACCAGGAAATAACTCCATTTCGGAGTTCCAGATACCGGGAGTTGGAGTGTCGAAACACTTCACCACAGGAATGCCGAAATGCAAAAAACACCTTTTGGTGTAGGTTTCAGTTACCGAGACTTGGAGTGTTGAAACACTTCACCACAGAAATCATGAAATGTCGAAATGCGAAATTGTGACATGGAGTTTCGGGGATCGCAACATGGAGTTTTGGAGTTTCATGGATTGCAACATGGAGTGTTAAGATATCTCATCACAAGAATTGCTGAAATCGTGAAATGTTGAAAGGGACTATTGTGATTCTTGAAGACTCGAAGGGAAAAATGCTGAAATCTCATCAGCCATTTGATTAGGAAAAGAAGGGATTAGATTATGAAGTTTTGTTGACTGTTGATCTGGATCCATTTCGGGGATCGCGACTTGGAGAGACAGATGCTTCGCAACAGGAATTCGCGACATGAAAAATCGCGAATTTCTGAAATACGAAATGTGAAAGACATTTTATTTCTTGTAATCCAATGGTGCAGGTGAATTCGAATACGATCAGAGGGCTACTATTTCACCTCACAGTTAATTGATCAATTACGATTCAGTTAGAAAAACTGATTCATGATTCTTGATCAGTTGGCAATTCAGTTGCTGAGGCATGTGTGAATAAAAGAAGATATGAGACGACTGTGCAAAGTTGGTTGTTCTGACTGAAAAATGAGTTGAACTGTAGAAGGTAAAAACTACAGTATGCGCAGTGTGAAGAAAGATCAGAGATCAACATAAGCTGAACAGAAGAAAAAAGGTGAAGAGAGAAGAATGTGCACATATCAAAAAGCATGAGAAGGACACATAAAGAATAGATAGAAAGAGACAGCAAGTCAAGCCAAGTATGAATAGAGTAGAAGAATAGTGTAGTAGAGAAGAATTGCAGAACAATGAAGAAGTGGTAAGAATTGATTTATATGTGTTGTTGGTTATTCAATCATTTATTTGTAACAAGGGTGGTAGGGAGGTGCTAGGGAGGACTTTTGTCCTTAGAGGTTCAAGTCGGTGCTTGAACGTAGGGAGTTTTATCTTCCATATGGTTGCAACCAGAAAAACCAGGGTGGCAGGGTGGTGCAAGGGAGAACAATTGTTCTCTATTATACAGGTTGGTGCCTGTGTGAGTGGAAGTTGGTTCTTCCATCCAATTGGTGTTGGAACACTTAGGGATTTGTTGCTTCCTTCTAATGGGTGATAGAGAAACCAGAGAGTTGGTGCTCTCAAACAAGTTGGAGCTTGTAAAAGTTTTAGAACAGTTGTTCTCTATTACACAGGTTGGTGCCTGTGTGAATGGAAGTTGGTGCTTCCATCCAATTGGTGCTGGAAAACTTAGGGAGTTGTTTCTTCCTTCTAGTGGGTGATAGAGAAACCAAAGAGTTGATTCTCTAAAAAAAGAGGTGCTCTCAAAAAAGTTGGAGCTTGTATAACAGCGGTAGTAGCCTCACATTGAGTTGGTGCTCAATTATAGATGATGTACATAACTTAAAAGACTACCTATCATTTCGAAAAAGAAGAGGTTTTCTCCCTTTATGCGTTTCCTCATGAAAATCTCTCTGTGTATATCTTATGTGTGAGTGATGCTCATTATTTATGTTGTCCATATGTAGTATAATATCGATGGTCACTTGGAGAAAGATTAAAAATGGTTTAATTGAATTAATATTGTTTAAGCATAGTAACAACTGATTCACCGCCCCTCTCAGTTGTATTAGTAATTTCAACATGAAATTCACCTTAGATATCCTTTGGTTACCTCAGTCACTTTTAGATATACAATATTTTCAAGTGTTATTAAAATGAGAGACCCTTGCCTCTTATTTATACTTTTATGTAGCTTCCTTAAGGGGTTACCTTCTAACCATCTTAAACCACTTTCCTTATTTTAGGGCTAACCCACTTCTAACCACTTGTCAACTTAGTAATTTCTCCCTTAACTTTAATCTTTAAATAATTTCTTTTGTATCCACTTTGACTTATAGTACACTCATCACTTCACTTTATTATTTACCTTCTAAAATCTCTTAAACCACTGTCCTTATTTTAGGGCTAACTCATGTATAACCACTTGTCGAGTTAACTTAACCACTTTCCATAATTAGTAATTTATCCATTAACTTTATTATTTAAATAATTTATTTTTCATCCTCTTTGACTTATAGTACACTCATCACTGCACTTTATTATTTAAAGAATTTATTATTTGCAAACAATTTGACTACTTTGACCTTTTGGGGCTTCTAGATGACTCATGAGGGTTATCCAACTCCACATGGCCATAACTCTCTTACCATGAGGAGTTATGTGATGTTACACATACCATCGAAAGTGGAATGACATGTACTATCCATATAGGATAGTCTTACTTACAAATATATCAAAACTCATACCATTATTCATCAAACAAACTTGGGTCCATTACCCAAACCTTTTTGCTACCAGATTTCACTACCAGACTTTCTTCAAGGGTTGACATCAATGAAAATCAACCCAATTAATCAACAATATCCCTCTTTGGCATTGATGGAAACACTCTAATGAAATACTAAAGTCATGTAATATTGAAATCATATCACTCATGCTCCCCATGTGACCATCACTCCTTCGGGAACCATGCCTCTATGATTTGCATATGATAAATATTTCCCCATTTTTCATCAATGGAAATGGTAGCTTTCCATCTGGGGTTGCTCCCCCTAACAAAATTGTCCTTGGGGATACTCTCTCTGAATGAAATATTCCTGAAATTGATCTCCCAACCTGAATTTTCCTCTTTATGGTGCTTCCTCGTGTAAATCTAAGACATATAATATAAGCATTCAAAATCATTCATGTTGGAGTATAAATTACTCGGAGTCTCTGGAGAAGATACTCAAAGGCTTCCCATGGAAGAGGTTTTGTAAAGATGTCTTCCACTTGTTCTTTTGTGCCCACATATTCAACTCTGATGTTCTTCTCTGCAACTTATTCCTATAGAAAGTGATACTTGATTGGAATGTGCTTCATCTTGGAGTGCATCATCGGGTTCTTTGAGATACTAATGGACCTTGTATTATCACAATAGATTGGAATGGGCTCATCATAATCAACATGTATATCTATCAGATTTTGTTTCATCCATAGAACCTGTGTACAACATGTTGTTGTTGCAATATACTCTGCTTTGGTTGTAGATAAGGATATTGATGATTGTTTCTTGCTTAGTCATGATACTAAACACTCACCAAAGTACAATGTTGCTCCACTGGTGCTTCATTGGTCATTAATGCAATCTACCCAATCTGCATCTGTGTAGGAAATAAGTGATAGTTCCTTTCCTTTTGGATACCATAATACAAACTCTTTTTTTCCCTTGAGATATATGAAAATCCTCTTTACTTCTAATACATGTGATTCCTTTGGTGCTTCTTGAAATCGTGCTACCTGTCCAACTACCTACATTACATCTGGTCTAGATGCTGTCACATATAGTAAGCTACCAATCATGGACCTGTATTGCCTCTGGTATGTAGACTTTGAATGATCATCTTTGCTCAACTTGCAACTAGTTTGCATAGGAGTGGTAATTGGTTTGCAATCTTCCATTCCGAACCTCTTTAGCATTTCTATGATATACTTAGTTTGAGAAATAAAAATTTCTGGGTTCCTTTGACGTATCTAAAGACCCACAAAGAAGGATAGTTCTCTAAGCAATGACATTTCAAATTCATTTTGCATATCCTTTGAAAATTTCTATCTTAACCTGTCATCATAGATTCCAAAAATAATATCGTCAACATAAACTTAAATTAATAAAATACTATCTTGAGTTACCTTGATGTAGAGGCTATTGTCTGCACTTCCTTTTCTGAACCCTACCTATTGTAGATATTTATCCAGTCTAGAGTACCATGCTCTAGGAGCCTATTTTAGACCATACAAGGTCTTCTTCAATTTGCACACGTAATATGCATTCTATGACAACTCAAATCCTTCTGGTTGTTCAATGTAGACTTCATATTCAAGTTCTTCATTTAGAAAATATGATTTCACATCCATCTGATACACTTTAATATTCTTGGATCATGCATAAGCTAAAATCAATCAGATTGCTTCCATTCTGGTAATTGGGGAAAATGTCTCTTCAAAGTCGAATCCTTCAACCTGTGTGTATTCTTTACATACCAATATAGCTTTGTTCCTTGTAACATGTCCATGTTCATTCAATTTATTTTTGAATACCCACTTTGTGTCAATCACATTCTTATTCTTTGGTATTGGAACCAGTTCCTAGGTGTCATTCTTCTCTATTTGATCCAATTACTTATCCATGGCCTTATTCCAAAATTTATTCTTGCTGGCCTCTTCAAAACTGTTTGGTTCAATCATAGATGAGAGTTCTAGGTGCATTTGCTCTGGTGAATGGATTTGTTTTCTAGTCTCAACTCTTGCATCTTTGTTTCTGATAATCTGATCTAAAGGATGAGTCTTTTGTACTCATTTGCTAAGTGTCTTTGGAGTCACTTGCTAAACTTTCTATTCTAATTCTATATGACATTATTGATATTCCCATTCTACATCTTCTTCAACTTCTGCTTCTTCTTCGTAAAGTTGTTCCATTGAGTCATTTTCTTCTTCCTTTAATTCTCATCCACCTATTTCATCAATTGTTACATTGATGCTTTCCACAACTTTGTTCAACCTCATATTGTAACATTTGTATGATTTCTTTGTACTTGAGTAACCAACAAGTACTCCTTTGTCCACATGAAAGTCAAACTTTCCCATTCTTCCATCTTCTCTTTTAATATAGCATTTGCTTCCAAATATTCTGAAGTGATTCACATTTGTTGGTCTTCCTTTCCATAGCTCGTAGGGAGTTTTGTCATTTTTGTTTCTGAGCATTAATATATTTTGAATGTGAATTTTTGTATGCACTACATGTGTCCAAAAAATATATGTCAATTTGGAATACATTAGCATTGTTTGAGCCGTTTCCTGTGTAATTAACATCCACAATGTTCCTTTGTCTCTGAACCACTCTCTAAACCGATCTATGAATCCATGCTCTCATCCACTGTCATATATTTTTCCAAAACTACTAAGTGTTCTTACAAATCCATCTATGTCCATATTGTTCAAGACTCTACTGCAAAACTATCCATAATGTTGACCCATTTTCTATTGTACTTATGCTAACTGACTTCTCTTGATCTGTCTACTCAAACTCTGCAAGATATTCGAAGGATGGTTCTTTGGTCTGTCACAGCTATCGCATAGACTCCCCCTGTCTAATATTCATATTACATAGGAGTCTCTAAGCTAGATGGCTTAGAAAAATTCCTGCTCGGATGTGCATTCATCATCATCTTCATTTGTAGATTCACCATCTCTCTGAGCTCTAAATTCGTTCTTTCTATCTGTGGATTCATCTTTCACTACAATACCTGAAAGTACAATTTCTTGAACCTATTCCTTATTTATCTGTTCTTCTTTTCTTTTAGTTATTTTCCAAACTTTCTATATTTGACATCTTTCTTTTTCTCTGTAGAATTTTCTTCATCTCGTTTTATTTCCAATCTTGCAATCTTTGGGACCTAGTCTTTGTTCACCTGTTCTTTTTTTTTCTTATCCATACTTTATGATATCTGATATTAGTGTTCTCTTTCATTGAAGTATCGATCATGCTTCTATTGTCACTAGATATATGTCCATAGTTATGACATTTGTAACATTCAATGTCACGTGGAGCCACATAGGCATTTCTTGCTTGAACATTTCTTTTATAATCCCTTCAATATGCAACCTTATGTCAAAAATTAGTACAATAAAAACAATGACCATAAAATAAATTTGCATACCTAAGAGTGAATAATATTATTTGTGGTGTAGTCCTTTTGAATTTCTTCTTTGAATGATCATGATCATGATTGAATCTTCTTTGTGGCTTTAACATGGATGGTCTTCTTGAAGATGTATCTTCAATAGTTTTCTTAGATTCTCGTTGACCATGATTCTTTCCTTTGAGTACTTCTGCATAACTCTTTCTATTTTCTTCATTCTTCTTTTCTAGCAACCTAGATTGCTTCTCTTCATTCTCTATAACTGATGTGGATGTTTTTGTCTCTTCAACGTTCTTGTTGAGCTTGATGATTTTACTTCTCAATGTGACAACTTCCTCTTCAAGCTTCTCAACGTCTTCTTCTTTCTTCATTATCTGAGACTTTCTGACTTCTTCTGTTATTTTCGCTTCTTCAAGCTGAATTTTTAATGTGATTATTTCTTCTTTAAGTCCTTTCTCTTCTTGACCAAACTCTGCCTCAAGCTAGTTTAGAACATTAGTTCTTTCCTTAATATGATTTTTCAATATATTCTCTCTCACTTGTGCTTCTTCCTTCTGTGCTTCTATGTTGGCTTCCAAATATTAATTTTGATATTCAATATTTTCTTTGATCTTTCTGGATTCTTCTAGATGAGTTCTTAAGTTCTCGATGACCTATTGGGATTCTTAAAAAATGTAACACTTTCCTTTTGTTTCATCAATTATTTTTTGAGTCACTTATTTTCTTCTCTTATTTCATCTAAATCACTAATTAGTTCTGCTTCATAATTGTATTCCTTTTTAATTAGTTTTTCTGTCTCATTTCCTTCCTGGCATTCTATTTCAAGATGTCTGTGTTTTTCACAATTAAATCAAAACAACATACCTTTGGTGATTATGTACTCTTCATATTCTAAATCTGTTTGACATGGTGAACATAATTCTTCTAAATCTGTTTGACATGGTGAACATAATTCTTCTGAATCTGTTTGACATGGTGAACACAATTCTTCTTGATCTGTATCTGCATCTTTTTTGAAATTTTCTGAATCTATGATGGGTGAAGAATATATGTCATGTAACTTATCCCAAAGTTCTTTGGCTGATGAACATTTACCAACCTTTTCTCTTACCGTATAACGTAATCCTTCCCAGATGAAATCCATTGCTATTTTATTATTCTTCTTCAATTCCTTCTTGGCTACAATCTTTTCCCTTTTTGAACTATTGTATCCTGTAACAAATGATAGCCAAATATAATGTCCATGTGTCTGTAAAAATAACTTCTTCCTTCTGCTCCACATTTCACACTTTAAACCATTCTAACCATTAAAAATTGGTACTCCATTCTCATACTAATCCATGATCTCCTTCCAGTGTTTAAACTGTTTCCTGAAGGAACCTGCTATGATACCAATTGTTGGATTACTGAGAGGGGGGGTGAATTAGTAATAGAGAAATTAAATCCTTTATCACCATAAAATGAAAGTGTTATATCAATGTAGAATTATCACCCAATAGTTGCAGAGTAAATAAACAATGAAAAAATGAGCATTCATACACATACACAGTACACCAATTTTTTACGTGGAAACCCAAAGTAGGAGAAAACCATGAAATTATTTTTCTTATATGTATTTAAGAATTACATTTATTCAAAGAAACAACTTCCTTTGTTTTCCAGTTGTAACTGGAAGAAGGCTTCAACCCCCTACTTTCTCAGGATACAACCTGAGGGAAGCTCCAACTCCCTAATTCTCTGGCTACAACCATAAGGAGGCTATAACCCCCTATGTTCTTTGGCTATAAATGAAAGTTGGCTACAACCACTTGTCCTTTCCCCATCCAACCACCATGAAATATAAGTAGAATGATGGAACCATTGTCACGCTATCACTGTGAGATATACTGCTATAAACCTGTACCAATCAACCTATACCATAACCAAGTGCATCAACCATGCGCCAACCTGTACCAAACAACCTGTAATCAACTTGTACCATAAACAAGTGCATCAACCATGCACCAACCTATACCTCAACATGTACCATCAATGAGTGCATCAACCATGCACCAAATAAGTACCAATCATGCATCAAATACATATAAACTATGACTCATCAAGATTTGCTAACATCATCAACTATACACCTCATTTATGTGCCAACTCATCAACTACTTGTCTCAACCATGTACCCAACATGTACCTCAACCAAAATCCCTCATCAATTTCATCATCCAAATCTGATTTGTAACTTTGTAACAGACCTGGTGTATATGATCACATACCTGCAAAAAGTCCTTAACTTTAACAACAAGAGACTATCATTTTCATCAAACTTTACTTTAGTCTCACATGACTAATTTTATATTAGTCAACAACCCTAACTTGAAATAATCATAACTATGTACCTATGTTTTCATAGGGGCAGACCCAGGGTTCAACGCTTCAACAGTGCACCAACAACCCTAACTATCGGCCCTTTCAACAACACCTGTGAAGCAGATGAAGTCTCACCTGAGGTAGAGGCAGGGGTGGTTGTAGGACTAAAATTTCTGCAACCTAGCTGGGACACAAATTTGTGATTACACCACTCTAACAAAGCACTTAGAAGTTATCATTCATTAGTATTTAACCCTTATTCACATCGCAGATTCAATCCCTAATTAAATAACAACATAGTATTCCACCAGATCTAACACATCTAAGCTCTTAGCATATGGAAATAGATCAGATATAACATTCATTCACATCACTAAGCACTTAATCTATCATACCAGGTTCATCTAAAAATTCATTACTACAGTAAGCTTAAATCATATGAACAATATAACAACCATAATTCACAAAGAAACCATAACATAGGATATACGTGGTTCACCCCAACGTGGGGTTACATCCACCAACTCTCTTCTTCTTTATTATGTTTTGTCAATCTTCTATAAGAACAGAGCCCAAAAACCCCACTCTTCATAGGACAGGATATCTGCACGCACCTTGCCAGATCCTCCTTCCCTGAGTTAGGTCACAACACAAAGAATCCTTACACAGTATGTGCTCAAAGCACTACGGATGACCCACACTTAGCTTTATAGCCTCAACATACACAAAGCACAAATCCTCTTACAATTACTTTCACTTTAGTACAATACTTAGCACCTAGCATCACACCACCTACTTACATCTCCTAGATTTCTATTTATACATTACAAAAGGGCCTAAACATGAGCAAAACCATGGGCCAACATCCCCATACATGTTACATAAACCCTACTCCCAAATATGCCCTAAAAAAGGGTCGAGATCCCGCGATCTCTGCTTCAACTTGCGCTCCACCTTTGACCAGCCTGTCAAAGTCCCAAAATAGGTCAAACATGACCAAGGATCTCCAAAACTTGGTCAAGGGCCAACAGGCCCCCAACACTCACCTGTGACTCATCTCGAGTTACTCTGCTCTGGGTAACTCTACCTAGAATGTCTCGAGCTTGGCTCGAGCTACTTCGACCAACTACTTTGCCAAGGCCTCCTGCTCAACAAACTCTTGAATAACTGCCTCATTCATAGGTCCCTCTAAGTGTTGTTCTACAGAAGTGAATACTTGTTTCAACTCTTCTCGTCAGCCTTCAATCTCCTCAAAAAGTAGGCAAGCTGCATCCCGGACTGGCTGGACCTTCTGAGTCACTTCCATGGCTTTGCTTTGTATGGAATGGGCCTATTGTTGAGCCATGTGTTTTTCTTGGGATATTTTCATTCACTTGACTGAAGGGATTCAACTGTGCTTGTATTGTTGTTGCTTTCTTATTTGATTCTTGGAGATGTGACTCCAGTGTCTTTAGTTCAGGGTCCTTGGTAAGGCTCTCATAATTCTGTGCACTTAGACTACTAAGCTATTTACATTCCAAGGCTAATGCCTTGATTCTCTGGACTGTGCTTCAGGTGGTTTCTTCTCGCTGGTATTTCACTTCCTACGAAGTGCTTGGTACTTCTTGTAACTCCAATTCTGCTACTCTCTATTGAAGTTGTTGGATGGTCGCAACAAGCTTCACTACTTGACTCTCCATTGGGTCTTCTTCTATATGTTCTAAGCCTGTCACAGAGCGAAGTGCTTTGCTGACTTCTTCTTTAAGTCCAACCTACTCCATGAGAAATTATTCTTTCTCTTTCTGGATCTGTGCTTTATCCTCTTCGAACTTGATTTGGAGGTCATCCTTCTCTTGTTGCACTACTCGGCATTGCTCTATGACTTCCTCTTGCGCTTGCTTCAAGGCCACTATGGCTTGTTCTTTTTCTTCTTGCACGCGATGAAGGCAAGCTTCGGTCGCATCAACTATTCTGCGGAGTTGGGCAGGCTCATCTCCCAACTCTATTTTTTCTGATGGCAGGGGTGCAGTGGACACTGAGCGACTGGAGTGAAAGGCTTGTTGTACTCCTCTCATTTCTTCTTCATTTCTTTCATACATGGTTTCTTGTTTGGCTTCATTTTTCTACAAAATATGTTCTGATGCATCTGATACAACTGTGATAATGAATTCGAAGTCATCGACCATGAGTATAGTCTGCAGCTTCGACTTACTAGCTTTGTACTTATTCCGTGATGTAGGTTTCGTTGGGGAAAAAATTCTTTTCTTGGACATTTTTGCCTCTTCAAGGGGTCTCTTAGGAGGTGTTACTTCGCTCTTCTTTTACTTGTCTTCTTCCCCTTCTTTATCTTCTTTGTCCACTTCATCGTCTCCTCCTTCGCTAGGTGAATCTGATGTAATCTCCTCTAATGTGTTATGTATTTCCTATACATATTCCTTCGTTTTCTTCCTGCTACTGCTGGGTGCATCATACTCTTCGCTAGTAACCACCAGAATTCCAATGAGGTTGGGGTCGAATAGTTTTGCATGGTTGATTGGCACTATGAGTTCTTCAGGCCACTCCTTAGTGACTTCCTCCATGTCCTCCTCGATGATCTTGTAATAGGACTGAAGCTCTTCCTTATGTTTGTCTTGGTGCGCAGTAATATATATAAAATTCCCATCTACACGGAACTTTGCAACTGGTCTGAACTTGTTCAAGGTGTTCAGCGTCATATCAGGGAAAGGCTCAATAGCCCTATTTAACTATAGGTAGTAGGTATGGAACACCGCATTTGACTGCCATTGTTTCCCCATATTACTTGAATACCAGAGTGTGGTGAACTTCGCAGCTAGTGGTTCGAACGAATCAATGTCAGGGAAGGCCTCTCCTTCCGGCATCTCCCAAGAAATGAATGCGATGAGGATCAACAACCACCTAAAATGGAAATCATAACCCTGATCTTGAGCTTCACGATAGTCCTATTCTATGATAAGGTGGTTCTTTCGGATTCATCGCATTAGTTTTTTACTATTCGACATTTCAGACCAAACAAATGTGGTCCATCATCAGGAAGAGTTTTAATATATGAAGGAAATCTAAAAATCATTAGGTGTATAAATAAGAAAAGTTTTTTAGTAAAGAGCCGACTTATTAAAAATATATAAGATCTAAAATATTATTAATCAATTAATACTAATCAATTTCTAGAATCTGTCCTTGTGATTAGTGTTGGGATCCAATTTTGACCGATCTTCCAGCCATCATCTCTATTTAGATTGTTTGGTTGCTTTTCAATTTCGATGGATTCCCTAAATTTTGTATTGTGATAGTGATCTACTTTGGCAAGAATTTTGGCTTCTTCAATACAAATATGATGTTTTATTTTATCTGAATGTTCTACCAATGTCGAGGGACGAGTGCGATTGTGCTTGATATCAGCGGCATGTTCTTGATATCAAGCACAATTGCACTCGTCCCTCGGCATTGGCAGAACATTCGGATAAAACAAAACATCATATTTGTATTAAAGAAGCCAAAATTCTTGCCAAAGTAGATCACTATCACAATAGAAAATTTTAGGGAATCCATCGAAATCGAAAAGAAACTAAAGAATCTAAACATAGATGATGGTTGGAAGATCAGTCAAAATTGGATCCCAACACTAATCACAAGGACAGATTCTAGAAAATGATTAGTATTAATTGATTAATAATATTTTAGATCTTATATATTTTTAATAATTCGCCTCTTTACTAAAAAAATTTCTTATTTATACACCTAATGATTTTCAGATTTCCTTCATATCTTAAAACTCTTCCTGATGATGGACCACATTTGTTTGGTCTGAAACGTTGAATAATAAAAAATTGATGCGATGAATCCGAAATAACCACCTTATCATAACTTGAGTCGCAAAAGTATCAGAACTAAAAAAAGTCCTATTCTAGTTGGTTGATGAGGTAACTCACCGAGTTCATTTGTAATCCTTCCACGCATTTTCCTACGAGGTCAACAACGAACCCCATGACCTTCCTGGGTCTGGTATTCCTTACTATCTTACCAGCGATCAACTGGCAGGATAGAGGCTACCTTGTAGCCTCGCTTCCCCTTCTCGACATTGCCATAGGTTTCTTTAATCTTCTGCGCCAAAGCACGATCTGCAGCCTTCCCTCGATAAAATTCTTATGGGTATGGTCCTTGCATGCTTAATCCAGTGATCCTATGGATCAACACCGGATCGACGGTGATATTCCTTTCCAACCATAGATAACCACCATGGAATCACGACAACAAGATCTTAACGCATGCGTTAACCTTTTGATGCCTTCCAAAATGTGGTATCTTCATCATGTTCAAGATAGTGGACTCCATAGTCCATGACTGGGGGATGATCTTCGACTTCTTCCCCTTGGTCTTGGTCAAATATTTGTGAGGTGCGAGCATGGCATAGATCTTGTGGTATCCTAGGTTATAGTCACTGATCTTTAAGGTTGGAATCCTCTCCAACTACAGTCTGACTGCTTGTATTCCCTTTAGAAGGTACACAATGATGACTGTGTAGT
Organism: Picea mariana; assembly: GCA_032191745.1. NCBI lineage: Eukaryota > Viridiplantae > Streptophyta > Pinopsida > Pinales > Pinaceae > Picea > Picea mariana. Next base: position 15,349 of record JASDQU010101972.1, read on the forward strand.
CGAAGTCCCTCGGGACACTGTCATGACTCACCACACTAGCCAGGGGTGGGATGTAGTTGGGCAGGATGGATGGGATTATCTTTGCATTCACCAAGTCATCACGATGCTTGGTTCTTTTCTCGGTCACAACTCAGGATGGTCCAAATCCATGAGAATTCGGTGGCGAGGCTTGCACTCCTCTCGTCGATGAGGCTTGTATGCCTATGAACATAACCTTCTTGGCCATGAGGTCTATTAGAATCTCTTCGATGGATTTTTTTGTTGCACTAGTTTCTTCCGACATGCACAATCGAGATCTGATATCTCAGGTCGGTAAAAAATATTTAATGTAACAGAATGGATGGCGAGGTCTCAATGATCACTGTTCAAAATCAACTAGTTCTCTATGGGCTCGGATAATAACAATTGGAAAAAGTGTTCTTGGTGCAACGCTCGACGGGGTAAATAGATATTATCGTAACAAACTCTTCTAATGGGCAGGAATTCTTCAATCAATGCAGTTCCATCTGTTATGTCGTGGTCCCAACGGTCCAAGTTTGAAAGTTTCGACAATAATTGTGTTTCTAGCCATTCTGGAGCATCGTTCTAATGGTTGGGATGCCTCCAATGGTCATATTTCTTCCCCATGGCGAAGTGCTAATCTTTGCTGTACTGATATTCCAGCAGAGTTTAGGTTCTGAAAACCTTCCTTCTGCAAAGGCTTCCCTGGAACTTCTTGCAATTTTTCTAACTTTTCTCTCTTCTTACTAAGCTTTCTGGCCTTCTTTCCTGTGCTATGAATAATTGGTTTCATTTTTCCATTATCATTCTTATATCCTCTTGGCATGATAACTTCACACTGTGGAGGGTCTTTCATAGGGTTAAAGGGTAATACTTCTTCTCTTTCTGGGGTAGGTTCTCTACTCTCTTGTACAGACAGGTGTCTCTAGTCTTCCTGTGTTCTTTCAACTTCGACGTCCAAATATCTGGTCCTTAGTAGCTTTGACTGGTTCTCTTGTTCTTCTAGTAAGTACGCTATTCTCCTAGTCATGAAATATCTTAGTTCTTTATTTTTCTATTCTAGATCCTCCTCTTCTTGTTTCTTTTGTATCTGATCTTTCTCAATCCAGGTTTTTCCTAGCAAGATAGAAAATGAGGTGTTGTTCTCAACAAATTTTATGATCTCAAATTATTCTTCTGTCAAAGTGCAATGAGCACTCATAGATGTTTGGGTAAGTATTCCACATAAGGTTATCATATTTCATTTAAATAATCCTATTCCTGCTAATGAAGGAACCATAGCAGGCTTTCCAAAAAAATCCCAAGTTCTTTCTGTCATGATATTTACCTGTGTTTCCTCATCTAGGACACATTCTATGTCGAAGTTTCCTATTCTTGTTTCTATGTACTCTTTCTCTTTTAAGACCTCGGATAAGTTGATATCTCTGTGATCATTCAGGGTTTCTTTCATCTATAGTAATACAACCTCTTATTCTTTCTAGGGTTCTACCATATCCTTAGTTTCTTGGCTTGTCTCATAGTTTTCTTGTCTCATATTCATTTTTTCAGCTTTTGCAATCATTCTAGGGCAATCCAAAACTTCATGGTCCATAGATTTACAACAAATACAACTAGGGCCTCTACCAGGGAATTCCTTAGTAAGATGTCCCAGTCTTCT
>JASDQU010101972.1:42377-89210 GCA_032191745.1 Picea mariana
CTTCGCAAGTCAAGTAGAATATTGCGCACTAAAGTAGCATATCTATGCACATAGCTTTATTTTCTTCAGTTCCCAGCAATCACAGTTTCAGGTCCCGACAACAAAACCATTTTTTGGCATAGGGACAGACCCAGGGTTCAACGCTTCAACAACACACCAACAAAACCCTAACTATCGACCCTTTAAGCAACACCTGCGAAGTAGATGAAGTCTCACCTGAGGTAGAGGCAGGGGTGGTTGCAGGACTCAAATGTCAGCAACCTAGTTGGGACACAGATCTGTGATTACACCACTCTAACAAAGCACTTAGCAGTTAACATTCATCAGTATTTAACCATTATTCACATCGTATATTCAAGCCCTAATTACAGAACAATGTAGTATTCCACCAGATCTAACACATCTAAGCACTTAGCATATGGAAATAGATCATATCTAGCATTCATTATCATCACTAATCACTTAATCTATCATACCAAGTTCATCTAAACATTCATTACTGCACTAAGCTTAAATCATATGAAAAATATAACAACCATAACGCACAAAGAAACCATAACACAGGATATACATGGTTCACCCTAGCGTGGGGCTACGTCCACCAACTCTCCTCTTCTTTATTATCTTCTTTCAATCTTCTATAAGCACAGATCCAAAAAACCCTACTCCGCATAGGACAGGAGATCTGTGCACACCTCGCTAGATCCTTCTTCCCCGAGTTAGGTCACAGCACAAAGCCTCCTTACATGGTCTATGCACAAATCACTACAGATAACCTGCACTTAGCTTTGCAGCCTCAACATACACTAAGAACAGAGCCTCTTACAATTACTTGCACTTTATCACAATACTTAGCACCTAGGATGACACCATCTACTTACATCGCCTAGATTTCTATTTATACATTACAAAAGGGCCTAAACATGGGTAAACCCATGGGCTGACATCCCCATACCCTTTACATAAACCCTACTCCCAAATATGCCATAAAAAGGGGGTGATATCCCATGATCTCCTCTTCAACTTGCGCTCCACCTTCGACCAACCTGTTGAAGTCCCAAAATAGGTCAAACATGACCAAGGATCTCCAAAACTTGGTCAAGGTACAACAACCTGTAATGAATAAATATCTAAAAATGGTACACAATTCACTTCATCTTATTTTATTCAATTCCTCCATATTTCACTACTTGGAACCTCTCAGAAAAGGAGTTATAGCAAAAATGGCATACCTTGTTGAATTCTGGCTTATTCTAGAGAGCGAACTTGTAGAGTGTTCCCTACATGGAATATTTTTTGTATGGATTTGAAAGTGGTACAAAGAATACTAAAGACTGCATTCTAACCAATACATTTGGTCTTACTAAATTTGGATCTGTTATGAATAAGTTATGACATTTTTACCCGAAACACATGTTTTAGACTAGTTTCATGATTAGCCACAAACCCTATTTTCCATGGAGTGTAACTCCAAAATAAAATGACACACAAGATGAAAGTTTTATAATAGCTAATTGGATATGTTTCCTCAAAGTCCTTCCAATTTCACAGTCTAGATCATTCTAGAAAAAATGTTATTGTGAAAATGGTGAGATGACCTATAAATAACATACCATAGAAAGCATCATCAAAAGAATTTATCCTCCCTTGAATTTTTGGCTTCTTTACTTCACCTTCCCTTTGAAATTCACCTTAGATATCCTTTGGTTACCTCAATCACTTTTATATATTCAATATTCTCAAGTGTGATTAAAATGAGAGACCCTTACCTCTTATTTATACTTTTATGTAGCTTCCTTAAGGGGTTACCTTCTAACCATCTTAAACCACTTTTCTTATTTTAGGGCTAACCAACCTCCAAACACTTGTCCACTTAGTAATTTCTCCATTAATTTTATTCTTTAAATAATTTCTTTTGTATCCACTTTGACTTATAGTAGACTCATCCCTTCACTTTATTAATTACCTTCTAAAATATCTTAAACCACTTTCCTTATTTTACGGCTAACCCACTTATAACCACTTGTCCACTTAACTTAACCACTTTCCATAATTAGTAATCTCTCCATTAAATTTATTATTTAAATAATTTCTTTTCCATCCTCTTTGACTTATAGTACACTCATCACTTCAATTTATTATTTAAATAATTTATTCTTTGCAAACACTTTGACTACTTTGACCTTTTTAAGCTTCTAGATGACTCATGAGGGTTCTCCAACTTCACATGGCCATAAATTTCTAACCGTGAGGAGTTATGTGATGTTACACATACCACCGAAAATGGAATGACATGTATTATCCATCTAGAATAGTCTTACCTGCAAATATATCAAAACCCATACCATTATCCATCAAACAAACTTGGGTCCATTACCCAAACTTTTGTGCTACCGAAATTCACTACTAGACTTTCTTCAAGGGTTGACATCAATGAAAACCATCCCAATTAATCAACATAACACACACAAGAAGACATACCTTCAATACTGTAGCTGACCTAAGTTTATAACCTTGATCTTCACAAATGTTCCTCACAGGTCCGCGACCCTATGCATTGTCTGCCCGCAGGTATCCACGCTATTCCTCACTGCATCTTGTGGATGTATGCATTTTCCTCCTGGAAGCCATGGATTTACTAAAAAAATCTATGTTGGAAACCTATTATTCATACTCTTGGCTCCTACAAACTTCTTACTTCACTGGAATTCTCTGCCTTCGACTCACTACCTCATATCTCCAACTTGTATTCTCAAAAGTGATTCAGAGAAATGATTTTCCAATTGAATATTCTCTTTGTTTTAATGAGGATCTCATGATGACATGCAACGTGTGATCATATGAAATGTGTGATGACATGAAACTCTCATGTAACTCACATGCAACTTGTTAACTTCTGTTTACAACTACTTTGACATGCAACTGACATGCATCTTGTTAAGCAATGTTTACAGTTGTTATCTTCCTTTTCAAGGGTTTACATCAATGAAAAGCAATATTTCAACAATTAATTAATATTTCAACAGTCGTCCACCACCACCACAACCCCCATCCTCCTTAATATTATAATGTGGTTTGAACTAGCTCACTTGGTTGAAAGTTGTGTTATTAAGTAAGAGGTGTTGATTTCAAGTCTCTTTATGTTACTTTTAAAAACAAAATCATGCATTCATTATAAAGTGAATTTCACTTAATTTATAAAATTGAATCATTATAAGTAGTTTTAATATTTTTTTTAGTTACTCTTTTATGCATGCAACTTTAATTTACATAGTAACTTCATTGTAAAAGTGATTCCCACTTATTCTATAAAAGTGGGTCACTTCATAAGTAACTTATTTGAATGTGAGCATATAGGAAACATTATATAAGGTGGAGCATCACCACATGGACAAACTTCTTCTTTCCATGTGGCTCTTTGGTTACTGTTTATGAATTTTTTCAAAAGGGCATAAGTTTCACATATGAAGTCTGTTTTCAATGCCGTTTTTTTTGTTTTAATTATTTTTTCAAGATATTTCCATCCAAACCATCATTTTCATCCTTTAAATGCATATTATATGTATAGTTTAATATGATATATTTTTTTGTTAAAACCAACTATTTCTCATGTAAATCCCATATGGAGGATGTACTAAGAAGTAAATGATTGTATCATATTACCTTGGGAAAAGAACAAGAAATCATTGATGATGAGAATAAATTCAAATGGGATAATAATAATAATGGTGAAGCATGTGGACTAATTAGAATGTTCATAACTCATGATTTAAGGTTTCACCTTCAAGGAATCATTGTCATTGATGAAGCTTGCGAAAAACTTCAAGTTGTGCTTGGTAAATCACCTTCGCATAACAAGAAAGGAAATTTGACAGTTTTCTTCTTCTTACCAACCTTAACGTCTCTAGTTGAAGGGGTCTCACTAGCATGTCCAGAAGTGGTTGATGACATGGAATATCACATTTCTAATAACTTGGGGAGACCACGAAAATCCCTTAGAAAGTGGTCACCCTTACAAATACTGCAAGGAAATTTGGGTTTAGGATTCTTCATTTTAGACTTGTCAAATTTATCAACACTCCTAGTATGATTAACATTGGCTGGTTTCTTGGATCCAACATGACCTGATGTGGTTGGAGGCTTGGTGCCTTTTTGGTTCTTCTTCTTCTTCTCTTTTTGTTTCTTCTTCTTCTTCTTATCAACCTGGCTACTCACTTTAGAGCTTTCACTAGGAGAAGAAGGAGAGAGGGGAGGAGACATGAAGGGTGAAGAAGGAGAAAGGTCAACATGAGGTTGATGTGTAGGTGGTGTGCTTACATCTGAAGCATTAGTTGCATTCGAAGAACTGGGAAAAGTTGAGATCACCGGAGTGGGGAACAACCAAACTGGTAACTCGATGGTGAGTCTCAGAAGACTCAATGTGGCAATGCAAGGAGGATCAACATTTCCAAAAGAAGGAAAGGTGAAAGGTTCCTTGGGAAAAGAGGTTCCTTCATTGGTACTCCTAGGAATTGACACCATTGAAATTGACTCGACCTAAGGTCCACTAAGGAAAGATCATAGCATATGCTACAAATCTAAGACGAAAAAAATCAAACAAACCATCCCACAATGAAACCACTAGTTGGTGATGAAATCCAACATTGTGAGATCAATATAGGAAGGGGTTGGGATAGATCGGGTGGATCAGTTACATTGGCGACTTTATTAATGAAATTATGCCTTGGTTAAAGTTACCACATGGTTTTACCCGTGGGTGTACCCTCCAAAGAGCCTGGGTGAGTTTGACCAACGTCATACCCAAGTACAACAAAGACTCCCCTTCACTGTCACCTTGTGTATCAACCCTACAAATATAGGACACTAAGGTTACCAACTCGAAGTCAGCCTCTGAGAGGGTATAGTCGACATATGGGAAGGAATATATGGGAAGGATAACACGCCCAAAATTATTCAAGAGAACTGAAGACAAGTGTACCAGAATACTACTAAGAACCTCAAACAGATCTAGGATTCACAAAGCTCCGAGACTAAATGAAACCAATCCTTTCTCAGGAAGAACCCCCAATATACGATCTTTCCACTACTTGAGTTAAGGTTCGGAGGGGAAATCTTTGCTACTCTCCTGCACATGACCTCGTGTTTAACCCCTGTGTGAGAGGGTGTTACATATTATTTTGGTCACCCTGGTGATCAACTACGATATGTGCATGAATCCCTTCCATGTTCCCTGAAAAAACTAAAAGATACTTTCTCCATGAGAAAAGTGGATTAGTTTGTCTTCCTTAAAAAATACATCAAAGGATATCATCGCATCCTACTCTATGCTTGGGGTGCAACGATGCTTGATCGTCACATGTTGCACCAAAGATGTATTGCGGCACCATCGCAGGTTGCGTATGCATAGGGTGCGACGCTACTTAAACAAAGGGAAAAGTGAAATTCACTAAGGTTCTAGAAGGGAATATTCTAGAAGATGAGGTGGCCTCCAATTGGTTTGGATCTTACTCGATTCTCTAATTTAGTGGGATCATCCTAATATCCTCATCCATCCCTCTTTCACCCTATATAAAAAGAGGTCTCTTATGGAAAAGGATAAGGATTCTTATGCATGAAGAATTATACTATAGATTATACTAGGGATAGCTTCGATTTATCTCACTAATTCAGGTTGTTGATCTTCTTCATCCAAGGCATTGGGGCAAAGGTGTGTGTGTTGGAGAAACGAGCCATTGGAAGGGACCTTGAAACATCAAGGCATGGTTTGTATTCTCCACTTTCCTTTAATATAATGCAACAATACATTTCTTCCCTATAAAAGTGTCTTTACTTTTATTGTATAACTCCTTGATCTTATACATAGAATTCATTGGAATATATATATATATATATTTTATCTCTCTTTGTTGGTTTCTTCTTCTTAAACAAGTTCACCATCCCGCAAATCCAAATATGGAGCGACAAGGATAACACTAGCCAGGATCAAGCATCATTTAAAAGGTATGTCATTTGTCCCTCTCTGATCTAGTTTATATGACAATGAAGTATAAGGTGAAGTTTGTATTCTGCCTTGTTTTTTTCTAGATTCATGTTGAAGTTAGGGAGATCATTTTGTGTCCACACTTATCGATTTGTCCGATAACAAAATTGGCGACCATATTAGGGATCAAATTATTTTCATTTTTTTCTTCTTATTTGATTTTATCCTGACTTATTTTGATCAATTTCATTCTCTGAGTCTGTGGGTGATCTACCTTGACTCCCTGGTTCTGAAAGTTCATTGAGAAACTTTGTCATTCTTTCATATTCTCCTTATATTTAGACATCGTCGCACTATGTATTACTTTCAGCCTGTGATGATTCTTCATTGTCGTGCTCTTCTTGTGTGAACCATGGTGATGATGTCGCACTGTGTCTTAGTTTCAGTCTATGATGATCCTTCATTGTCACACTGTACCCTTCTATAGCCTGTGACGATTCCTATAGGAATTGTTGGAGTGATATTCAACTTTCTTTTCTTTTCCCATATTTGTCATTATTTCTTAGGGTGAATTTTTAGTCCTCGTGAATTATTGTTTGCAGCTTGGTTTTCATATTTTAGCCATCTTTGTTTTGTTTTAGCTTGTTTTCTTCTTAAATATTTGAGATCTTTTGATTTGAGTGTCTTTCAGTTACAAATCATTGTTTTTCTTTAGAATTGTTTAGTGAAAGAACACTTATTTTTCTGAATAGTTCGTTTTAAAAGAAAAAAATTAGTTTGGGTTGCTTTTGTTTTGAAGAAGCTCGCTATTGCTTTTAGTGTATCTTTGAAACAAAAAAATAATAATTTCTTTCTTTGCATTAGATTGGGAGCATATTTGCATTTGAAGTAGCGAAATGGCATGGTTTTTGGCATTTTTGGTCTTGAATTTGTAAAGAATCGTGTATGGGTGTACAATCTCTTTGTCTCATCTCTTGAATTTTTTTATATTGAAGAGTTTAATAAAATTTTGGGACATTGTGCATATGGGAATGATAAACGTTTTCTCCTTCTCGTAATATAGGTTTCATCGAAGTGAAATATTTTCATTCTCATTTCTTTGTATTGTTTAAAGTCAATCAAAACATCATCTTGTCCACGCCATTTTCCTCTTAAGTAAACAACAACCTTAAAAATAAAACTCTTATAAAAATTGATTAGACATTTTTATATTTTCTGGTAGCAAACTTACATTAGATTAGTTGTAGGGATTTGGAATAGATGTGAAAGATAACTTTCCAAAGCTGCAAACAAACATAGAATCTTGTGCTAGTGAGTGGTAAATCCACTTATTTCATTTTTTCCTAGGAAGCCCATCTAACACAAGGGTCAATCACGAGGTCTCACGATTGGATTGTCGGTATGCTTGTTTTCCACTTTGATAATCCTGAATGTAGAAAATGCTTTAGTTGTAAGAACTTCCCCCCAAGAACACCAACCTCATGTTGATCCTTCGCTTTCCTTACCAGTAAGATCTCTTTTTCCTTATTCACTTGCAAGGTCTTCTTTCATTTCATCTTCTTCGTCGAGTGAAATCTCTGAAGCTAGTAACCCGATGGATAAAAAGAAGAAGAAAATGAATATTAATAAGAAGATAAATAACCAAGGATATAAACCTCCAACCGTTGTTGGACATGTTGGAAAACCATAAGTTACTGATAATCTTGTTGGGAGTGTTGATGATGCCAAGATCACCCAAACAACCCGTAAGCCCAAGTACCCTTGTAGGCTTTGTAAAGGTAGACATATTCTTAAGGATTGCCATGGTCTATCCAAGGTTATAGAATCATGATATACACACCCTCACCAACCCATGTCATCAACCTATGAACAACATGTTGATGACCTCCCATCAACTGGTCAGGATATTGTTGTGAAGAAGAAAAGTAGAGCCAAGTTCCCATGTATGTTATGTGGAGGGAGTCATTAAAATCACCCTTTCCTTCATATGGATGAAGCCTCAAAATTACTGGAAGAAATGAAAGTTTCCTAGCCTCAACTTCTAGCTTCTTACCACATCCTTACTCTGAACCCACTTGTTGTTGATGGCATGATCAATCTGGTCCCTTCATCGGTTGGTTCGATTGATCATGTAGTCAATCTGGTCACATCCTTGGTTGAACCAGTTGACAAAGTGGTCGATACAATCCCATCCTTTGTTAATACCACTCTCCCTTTAGAGAGTGAAACCCAAGCGGTCGATCTGTTTCCATCTTTCGACCCCATTCTCCCCTTGGAGAATTCAACTCAAGTGGTCGATCTGATCTCGTCATAGGTCGATCCTGCTCTTCCACTAGGGAGTAAACCCAATACTACCCACGTTTTTGTTGTTGATAAAGACACTACCGTGCTGGGGGGTATTCCTTCTTCTATGGAACCCCCTCTAACTAATGAGGTCATCCTTTTCGATTGGGGTGCACTAACTGGACCTCGTCTTCCCTCTCACATTACTTTCAAGATTATCATAAAGATTTTTGGTCGGGACATTCCTCATATGCTAATATACGAAGGTGTGTCTTTTAGTATTTTGTCTTCTATTGCTTGGAAAGATTTGAGTTATCCTCAACTTGTGCCAGTTACCTAGAGTCTATTAGATTTTAACAGAAGAACTAGTAAACCTTTAGGGACCCTTCCTTAGTTTCTCATAAATTTGGGAGGGAAAATTGTCTTTATTGACATCATGGTAGTCCAATACCCCTTKGATTTCCATTCACTCCTTGGGATACATTATGCCTATGCCATGAAATMTATCATGTCCACTCTTTTTCATGTTATATATTTCCCTCACAATGGAAGAATTGTCACTATAGATCAGCTTTCGTTCGTTGGCCCTGACTTGACCATCAACTCATTGACCTCCCTAAATAGTTGTTAAATGCAGATGGTATCACCCCTRCCATAGGTCAATTATGTGGTATTGTCTCCCATGCCTTTAGCTACCAATGCAGATCAGCCTCTCACTGTACACTCAATCTCTTATGACTTCGATCTGGTAGTTGACATGGTGATCTCTTCGGTAGGGCTATTGGAGCTTGACCTCCTTTACCCCTATTGCGACCCTCGACATGTGTTCCTTCTAAAGTGTGTTTCTTTCATTGAGTGAATGTCTCTTGGAATCCATGACCTAGTTTTGTCCCTTGACATGGTGTCCTTTTAGAGAATTCTCCTCTTGGAAGCGATGATCAAGAAGAGGAGCTTTGAGCATGATTTTCTGATTTCAAGCTTGTTAAAAAATGAAACCAATTGTGAGGATCATTTTGCATCTCTGTGGAAACCTCATTAAAAAATGAAATAAAGGTTATGAGCATATTTCTTCTCCTATGTCAATCTCGTTAAAAAAATAAAATAGCATGTCTCGAGCATAGTTCTTATTCCTGTGTCAATCTCGTTAAAAAATGAAATAGATTTTTCCCCCTATTAGTTTGAGTCAAGTCCTTCATCTAGTATTTGAAGCTTCATTTCATTCACCTTTGTAGTTGGACGAAATGAAGCTTGGGGGGAATTTGGTTACAACCTCTAGACTTCATGTTGAAGTTAAGTCGCTAGCTTCTTAAGCTGGGGGAAAAGTACCAACCATCCCTAGATAATTCATTGGGAAGTCACAAGCATAGTTTTCTATGGTTCAATCTTGTGTAAAAATGAAACCACCTACCTAAATCATAGTTTCCTCTGGTTCAATCTTGTGTTAAAACAAAACCAAGTCCAAGCATATTTTTTTTTAGTTTTTAAGCTTGTATAAATATAAAATCTATTCCAATCATAGTTTTTTTTTGTTTTAAGCTTGCGTAATAATGAAAAAAATTCCGATCACAATCTTAATTATTTCTCACATTTATGAAATCATGAGAACATAATTGAGTAACCTTTTATTTCTTTTTCAGACTTGTATTGGTAATATGAAAAGTGAACCCTACAGAATATCCTTTAAGCTCTTTTCAAGATCCCTAAAAATGAAAAGATAGTCGAGCGACCTTGTTCTTTTCACACTCATAAAAGTATTTGAAGAAAACGTCTGATGAGTGGTAGATTATCTCTTTTTTTGTCTCGTTAGACTAGCTTACGAAAAATAACATTTTGGAGTTTTCTTTAAGTGTTTTTTAGACTCTCTAAACATGAAAAACCCATGAGTCTTCTTTCTTTGGAATCGTAAAACAAGCATCGAAAGACCCATATAGGACCAAACCACTCCTTACTAGGGTTCGTTAAAAATACTCCGAGGGACTCATTCGAAGGATGATCTTACATTACAAGCATATGTTATCCTCCTCAATCTTGCGTAAAAATAAAGAGGTACTCACCGGAAATGGTGGGGGGAAATTGGGAAAGAAATGTGTATCTGTATATGTGTTAGAGGAAGTAAGTCATTCTTGAACATGACACCCCGATTCATCACTGTATCTGGGTTGGGAAATCCATTTTTATCTCATTTGACCATCCACAAATCCATATGTTGGGTCCTGCTTAAGTCAATCCTGCCAAGATAATTATGGTGTTGTTCATATGTTCAAGAAAAGTTCATCCTAAACAACCCTTCTATCTAGTCGACCATCTGCAGTTCTAAATTTTCTACCATGTCGACCTTCCCTGAGTCAGTTCTGAAACAATTCATACTTTGATCTACTACAAATTGGTTTTTTATTTTGTGTCATTGATGGTGGATGCATTAAGACCCTCCTATGATGATTCTTTTCCTATCAACTTCAACTCACTATTTGGGAACAAGATGTAGAAATCATTTAGTACCTTGGAGCCTGCATGCCTCAATGGCAGGTCTCTTTGCCTTCAATAGTGGGTTCACATTATTGGCCCCTAATTGGAAGATTCCATCGAGTGTTTGAATTAAAATCATTCATTCACATTCGTTGGATTGTACTAGAGTAACTTGGGAGTCATTGACATCAATGGTGATTTCCCTCGCACTTGTTAACAGTTTTCATTAATTACTGGTAATCAAGTGATTTCTACCATGTTTGACTTCGACACCTATAATTACATGGCTAGATTCATACTTAGGGAAGATGGAAATGAAGACCTTGGATCTCGCCATATCGGTCTAGGTTGCAAAGGAGTATTCATAAGTTTGTACTAACACATAGATCCATTGTGTATGTCTCGTGGCTATGTCTAAATTTGAATTCTTTAAGAGCATAGATCCACAATGTATTTCTCGTGGCTATGTTGAATCATGATGACATCGATCTACAATGTATGTTTAGTGGCCATGAATCACTTGAAACTTATGATCAGATTCACTTGTAGTTTGAGTATGGGAATGCCTACCTCAGAAGATGGCATATTATTATGCAGATGCTTGATTGTTTGCAGGTTCTCGACCGATGTGCTCCTTGTTTTTGACACACACATTCTACAAAGTATTTCATCTGTCAAAGTATCCAACTTCATACTTTGGGGGGCATTTTGTTACACATTATTTGGGTCACCCCAATGATCAACTACGATATGTGCATGACTCACTTCCATGTTCCCTGAAAACACTAAAAGAGACTTTCTCCATGAGAAAAGTAGATTATTTTTTCTTCCTTAAAACTATGTCAAAGGAGATCGTCGCATCATGCTCTATGATTGGGGTGTGACGATGCTTGATCATTGCATGTTGCACCAAATCTAGATTGTAGCGTCGTCGTAGGTTGCCTGTGCATAGGGTGCAATAATTCTTAAACAAGGGGAAAAGTGAAATTCACAAAGGTTCTAGAAGATGAGGTGGCCTTCGATCGGTTTGGATCTTACTCACTTATCTGATTTAGTGGGATCATCCTAATCTCCTCACCCATCCCTCTTTCACCCTATATAAAGAGGTATCTCTTATAAAAAATGATAACACTTGCTTATGCATGAATAATTCTGCCATAGATTATACTCGAGATAGATTTGTTTTATCTCTCTAAGTCAGGTTGTGGATCTTCTTCATCCAAGGCATTGGATAAAAGGTGTGTCTGTTGGACAAAATAGCCATTGGAAGGGAAATTGCAACATCAAGGCATGGGTTGTGTTGGGCTCTAAAGATGTCCTAAAACTAGCCTTAGTTTAACATTAATTTATCAACCCGAGGATTCTTCTTTTATCTCAAGAACATCAGTAAAGTCTATACAGATAGCTTGTAGAGGCTAAAATGGCGTAGCTAAAGCAAACCTGAGTTTATCCAAAATCAAGTTCCTCAAATGTTCATTTAAATATTCTAAGACTAAGATCTTATTTAACAGAATTGAAATATGATTACTAACATGTTGTGAATGAAAAGGAACTAGCTAATCTGTTGAATTCATTTAACTAGGAAGCAATGATTGAACCTAAGTAAAAGAATTGCAGACTTAACTATTAACTTGAATCGAATTGCTGGAAAGTAATTAGAAATTTACTCTAATGGGAAGAAACAACAGTTGTAATCTAATCAAAAGGGACAACAAATATAACTGAATGGAAAGGAACAACAATTTCAACTTTAACTGAAAGGAACGGAAAATGTAATATATTTGAAAGGAACAACAAATGTCAATCTAAGTAAAAGGAACAACGCATATGAAAACATGAGGAACTATCAAGAAGCAGACTACAGTAATGGAAGTTGGAATCAACAATTATTAGCACTCAAAGAAATGTCTATCTTTTGTATGCAAAACAATATGAAATCATTAACACGCTTATGCATTCATCTTAACTATTGTGAAAGAAAATTGAATCGCAAAACATAAATTAAACTGATACAATTACAGTTGAAACAATAGCTCCTTTAGACTAGGCCCTTGGTCCTTGGAAGCACTGCTACTAAAAACTTAGTATGTAGAAATGGTGAAAACAATCAAAGCTTTCATTAACTTCATAGTTGGTGCATCATTCACAAAAAATGCTTGCGCAGAGTAACTCTGAGTCTGAATACTTGAACACAATTCTTAGATTGTCTTTTAGGATCTATTATCCTCTATATATACAATAATCTGAGTAAATCAATCCATCCCGAGGATCCAAATATCCTCAAGATTGCTTTACTATTATAAATTTACAATATATAAAATCAAATCATCTTTAAAACTGCTTTGTGCCAAAAGTCCTTAACTTCCAATAGCTCACTGATCTTCAAGATCTCCTTTGATATTTCGGTTTTGACAATATTTATCCAATCCTATAACAGAATCAAACAATTCCAATCATATTTTAGAATCTATTCAACATAACTTGAATAATATCACTAGAAGACATATTAATCATTTTCTATCCTATTTATCCCTAATTAACAGAAAAGTCAATCAAGATTGTATCATGAACTGTGGGAATAAGGAGGATATTTGTACCTTTTTCATAACCCAACATACCCCCCAGCTTACCTTCTTTCATGTCCTCATGCAAGTTGAGATCTTACATGTAAAGAAGTGATGTTGTAAGGAGGGAAAGTTGGTTCACCAGGTCTCCTAAACCTATTACTTCTTTTGAGCTCTTCAAAAGCAACATCCTTCCTTTTCTTGTTAATTTGATAATCCTTCTGGTAACTTTTTGGAGGAAACCAGAGGATAGGGGGATTATAATTGCACCCAATCCAAGTAGGTCCTTCCTCCAGGAGTAGTCTACAATACCTTTCCACTCTGTAGGTAGTTGCAAAGAAATTCATGAACCTAAAGGGTTCCCTAATTTTGACTTCATTGGACGATGCATCCCATCTCACCTTAGAAGCAGCAAGGGATTCTTCTTTGAGTTCTCTAAAGTATATGATGCCTGAACGGATAACCTGTCAATGGATGGGGGATAGAGAGTCTCTGATCCACTCCATTTTCATAAAGTTTCTATGTCACATAAGGGTTGGAAAGGACTTTAGGGGGTCTCCTTTGATCCAGAGATCTAACCCTGTTTCCCTCTTTATAAAATTCTTGTGGGATTTGCCCCATGTAACTTGGTTCTTAGTGAAGGATAAGAATGCTTGGAACTGAATGTCTCCAATAAAGGGAACAGGGTTATTTTTCCCGTCATCTTCCAAAATGAAATTATGGAAGTATAATTCACATAGAAAGTATTGTACCTTCTCTTCCTTCTCTCTAAAACATAAAATGAAGTCAGGGACAATGGAAAATGTAATTGGCTTACCTTCTCTGATGGATTTTACCCTTAACAATAGGTAACGTTCCAGCAATAATAAGGTATAATTGGTGGCTAATGATAGTAACAGGATCCTTGTACTTCTGTGTTCTGACGACAACCTCATGTAACATGGCATTTAGAAAAAAAGGTAGATTGATTACTAGCCTTTGTTTGAGTGCCACTAGCAGTTTGAGGTGGCATGGTCGGATTACATCATATCTCCCATCACAAGTGATGTACCTCTGAATTACTCATTCCAGTTCTTTCCATGGTTCACTGAGCGTGCTGGGGTTAAGCCCCTTTCCTTTTTTATCCAATTCCTCTCCACGGTCTACGAAGGATTCTATAGCTTCTTTGAGCATTGTATATCTTCCTATCCACTGAATGCCTGAGTTAGGGAGACCTGTAACCTTTTCTACGATTTTGGAGTAACTAGAATTTGTATCTCTCAAACCATGGAGATTTCTCCTTGCAAATTCTGAAAGAATTCAAGCGTAATGTTCATATCATAGCCTTGCAACCAGTTGAAATACTTCGTCCACCCCAGGTGGTTTAGAAATTCTTTGTCCTACTCAGTTACTTGTAGTAATATTGGTTCCCTATGCACACTTTGGCCACCCATCGTTCTGTGAGAAAATGAGAATGATTATCATTCTTGGTTGCAGACTTGGTTAGACCAGCTTGGAGGAAATATTACCAAAAATAGAAAATATCAGAGAATGGCGAGTGTATAAAAATGTGGGTTTTCCATTTATTGCAATCATTACAATCTTATCGGAAAACGTGTCGAACATCCATTCCCCTCATTATTGTATAGGTTGGCCTCAACCGTCAGCGTAGGTGAAAGTAATGAGTGTAGGTATTTCTGGTGAGAGGTAATAATTGCACTGTTGCCACCAATGGGGACCAATCATGTACAATTTTCAAAAAGCATATTAATGGTAATCATTAAACGATAGTTCTTTTCTTGTGGGAAATTCAAATTTGTTTATACCTATGCTCAAAAATGTTTTAAGGATAAATAAATCGAATAAATTAAATCTGTTCATTTTTAAAAACATTCCACATATCATAATGTTGTTACTTTTCCCGAGTTTATTGAATATAACCGAAATGATAGCCCTGTTATTGAGTAAAGGAAATCTAGAGACACACAGAAACTTGGTGCTTTTAAGGCAAACTCCCATACCACAGGCAGAGCCATTGCTGCCAGTAGACGTCCATAGCCTTGATAGGGTTGCCTTTTAACCCATAGATGAGCCTGTATCCTTAATAAATATTTAAATCATCTTTTCCCGACAAGACCACTATCCTGGTTGGTATCCAGATGATGATAATGCCACTCACTAGATTGTAACTTATGTGAACAAGCCAGCTCGTGATGAGACCCCTTGTCCTTTGTCAAAAACATGTCAAAGGCCATTTCCCTAGTGTGCTATCCATAGTGGGAATGTCACTTATGTTATTATCCTATGATTGTGGTAGGTTGGCTCATGATGAGACCCCCTATTCTTTGTGGGAGAAGTTCATATTTATTTGTTTTCTTCTGTCATTTTTTTTTTTTTTTTTAAAGGACTCTATTAAGAGAGGCTCATCTTCTCCTTAAGAGTAAGGGATGGCGTAAAGAAGTGTAAAGATGCCAAGTAAAAGTGTGATTAAGACTCCTTATTATAATATGAAGGTGAATTATCATTCAAATATATTCTATGAATATAGGGAAATGAAACGAATTATGGTGGTTACTGGTTATGAACAAGTTTTAAGATATTTCAAAGAAATTAATCCAAAAACAATTTGATAAGGTATGAGAGATATTCCATGAAATAATGATAAATCATTATGACGCCAATTAGAAATAGTGCTAGTGAAAATTATTTAGTGAAATTCGTACCCCAAAGGAATGGCTAGCATTTTAACAGCAATGATAGAAAGGAACGACAATAAGGAAGAATGCAGAAGGAGCAGTAGCTACTCCTTTCAAAGGAACACCAAGCATGCGAAGGGAACAACAGTTGTTCCTTTCAAATAAACAACAACGATACTCAAAGGAACAACAATCACGCGAAGGAACAATAGTTGTTCCTTTCAAATGAACAACAATTGTGCGAAGGAACAACAGTTGTTCCTTTCAAATGAACGACATTTGTTAATTTTTAACCATCTCAATGGATAATTTTGGAAACTTCCCTATGGAAATATTTTTTTCTTTTGTTGAATCTAAGGTTGATTAGTCATCAACTAAACTCATTGAATTATTATGGGTTAGTTTATTTCAGAATTGAGTATGGGATGGTCTGTTGATGTCATGAGTTCATTATGGTTGCCCAATTACTGTTGCAGAGCATGACATATTCATTTTTTTTTTTGTGAAAGACAAGGTCTGCGTGATAAGATAAAGCAAGAGTGCAAAACAGAAAAGAGTGTAAATTGTGTTATCTTCCCTAGTTGTTATTTTCTCAAGTGACTTTCATAAAATGAAAAACAAAGAAAAACTAATAACTCAATTAGATCTAAAAAAAAATAACTATATACAGTATGTACAGGGTAACATAATTCATCATTTATGGAGTTGGAGTGGCTGGGTTACCTTCCTAGCCAGCCAAAATCTGAATGGTAAGGTATTTAATTGCTTCTTGGTAGAAAGATTCTTTTGAAGGCAGTTGATGGTAAATTCGTAGCCAGTGTCCATTAACCAGAAATGGAGATCCAGACCTGTCGATGGTGCTTAAAGTGACCATTCCATTATCATGGACTTCATCAATTTCATATGGTCCCAATCACTATGTCTGTAATTTTCCTGGAAAATCCTGGAATCTGGAGTCATAGAGAAGCGCCCAATCACCCTTCTTGAATGATTTCTTCTTAATATGCTTGTCATGACAGGTCGCTCTTTGTTGTTGAATAACAACTATGTGCTACATAGCAGATAGGCATGCTTCATCCAACTCGTTTAGTCGTTGAAGGTGTTGTTTATGTTCTTATGTTAGATACAGTCCAATTTCCTGGACCATCTTTAGGGTCTTAATATCAAAATCGATTGGGAATATGGGTTCTTTACCATAGGCTAGGTGATAAGGAGAGTAGCCAGTGGTGTTACGCCGTGTTGTGTGATAAGCCCATAAGGAATTTGGGAGCTCAGTATCCCAATTCTGTCAATTTGTTGAGACAGTCTTTGTAAGGATTGCCTCTAGCACCTTATTTGTTCTTTCTACTTGCTTGTTTTCCTATGGGTGGTATGGAGAAGTAACTCTGTTCTTAATATGATAATTTTTCAGGGTGGTGGTGATTGTATGGGCTGTAAAATGTGACCCCCCATCAGTGATTACTTCCTTGGGTAGTCCATAGTGTACAAATAATTTGAAAATAAATTTGATGACTACCTCTTCTGTTGCATTTGGTAGGGCTTCTGCCTCTACCCATTTGGTCATGTAGTCCATTGCCACCAGAATATAGGCCTTTTGATTTGACTTTGGATTGAAGGGGCCAACGAAGTCTAGTGCCCATCTCTCAAATGGTTCTGCGACTACTTATGCTTTCAATGGAATTTCATCAGCCTGACCTGGTTTTCCCATCTACTGACAACTATTGCAAGTCTGGACATATTTATTCACATCTCTAAATATTGAGGGCCAATAGTAGCCCATCTGTAAAATTTTGTGTCCAGTCCTGTGGTCTACAAAATTCCCACCATAGGGATCGTCATGTCCTGCCTTCAGTATGTCATAGATTTTTTCATCTCATACACATCTACGGATTTGAAGATCAACTCCTGTGTGGAAGAGATATCCACTGATCCAAGTGAATCGTGCACTACGCTGGATGATCAATTTTCTTTCCCTTGATGATAGATGTGTCGGTAATCTTCCCGTTGCCAAATAATTTTCCACATCAGCGTACCAAGGTGTTTTTGTGGTAATGGCAAACAAATGCTCATCTAAGAATTGATCCTCAACTGTTAAGGAGTCATTTTTTTTGGGTATGCGGGACAGGAAGTCTGCGACAAGATTTTCTCTCCTGAGTCGATCTTTGATGGTGATGTCAAATTCCTGCAATAGTAATAACCACCGAGTGACCCATCCATTAATAATTGGTTTATTAGCTAGATATCTAATAGTAGAATGATCAGTATACAGAATAACTGGATAGCCTGTTATATAATGACGAAATTTATTGATGGCATGTATAACAGCTACAAACTCTTTTTATGTTACTGTATAATTAAGTTTAGCTAGAGAAATATTCTTGCTAATGAAATAAATAACATATGGTTTCATGTCTTCTTCCTGTCCAAGGACAGCGCCTATGGAAATATCTGATGCATCGGTGGAGATGTGAAATGGTATTTTCCAATTTGGTCCCCTCAACATCGGTGTTGTCAAGATCAGCTTTTTGAGTCCTGCAAATGCCACATCACACTTGTCATACCACTGAAACTCCACATTACCATTCAAAGAATGTATAGGTGCAATAGTTCTTGCAAAATTTTCCATAAATCTACGATAGTATCCAGAAGCACCAAGGAAGATACGTACCTCCGTTTGTGTGTGTGGTGTAGGTAGATTAAGGATTACCTCTATTTTTGTTGGATCTACTCTAATTCCATCTTCAGAAATATAATTCTCAAGTACCACACCTTTTGTCATCATCATATGATATTTTTCATGGCTTAAGCATAACCTGATAGAAATGCACCGTTCTAGTACCTTCTCCAGATTATTTAGTGCTTGATCGAATTCATTTCCATAACGAGTGAAATCATCCATGTAAACTTCAATCCCTTCACTGATCAAATCACTGAATATGCTTAGGATGGACCTTTGGAATGTGGTTGGAGCGTTACATAGTCCAAAGGGAAATACTTTATATTGATCTTCTGGAGCGATCTGGATCTGATTGTAGCCACCAAAACCATCTAGGAAAGAAAATAATTTCTTTCCTTCCAAAGTATCTAGGACCTGATCGATGAAAGGTAAGGGGAAGTGGTCCTTTTGAGTGGCTTTGTTAAGTTCCCTGTAGTCAAAACAAATTCGCCTTTTCCCATTTTTCTTGGGGATGGTCACTAATGGGGAAACCCATCGGCTATTTGAGATAGGATATATAAAATATACATCCAAAATCTTTTGTAATTCTTCTTTAACAATATCCCTGATATGGGGATTCAGTCTTCTTTGTGGCTGTCAGATAGGTCAGGCATCTTTCTCAATATAAATGTGGTGTGTGCAGAGTTGCGGATCAATACCTTTCATATTAGAATACTCCCAGGCAAAATTTTGTTGGTATTTAGAGAGGACTTGAATTATCTTTTGTTGTTGTTTCTCATCTTAGTTGGCATTGATGTTCAGAGACCTCCCTGGTGCAATATTAACGGATTCGTTGTTATGTACAGCTATAGTTGGGATTTGTTGTTCTATTAAATCTTCCAGCGGGTCTCCCTATGCTTCACAATCTAGAACAACTTGGAGCATCTGACATGTTGGGTTACCCACGGTGGTTGGGCTATTAATAAACCCACTGATTGCATCATCCTCTAGCTAGTTCTTGAGTCTAAGAGCTTCTTCCAACGTGAGAGGGGCTCGTAAATCCTTTTATGGATATCGTGGTGGTGGAAATTGTGGATATATGAAAGTCAGGCTTAGCTTGGCAGGAAGATATAAGATGAGATTATTTGTGATACCTCCTCTAACAATTGTCATATTACCAGTTCGGAATCCTATGCACATTAGCTGTTGCGAGCCATGGTCTGCCCAGTATCAATGGATTCCCTCAAGCCCACTTCTTGGGTTGATGATGAGGAAATCCATCGGATATTCCCAAGAGTTGACTGAGATTACTATATCATGTAATGTGCCAACTGGTCGAACCACTGATCAATCTTCCAATTGTAACATAATTGGGGTGGGTTCGAAGGATTCAAAACCTAGGGTATTGCAAGTTTCCATAGTCAGGATATTGATGGCCACCCCCAAATCAACTAGTGTATTTGGAAAAGAAAAACCCTGGATCTGAATTGTTACTATGGGATTCCCTTGATCTACATATTTGATTGGTTCTTGCCTGCCAAGAATTAGATCAGACAAGGATCCTACTACGCGAACTGTTGATGATGAATTTTTTATTTTCCTAACAGGCTTCCTCCCACATAGTTCCCTTATTGTTTTCTCATAAATTGGAATATCTTGTAGGGCCTACAGGAGTGGAATATTGATATATAATTCTTGAGTTCCCCTATAATTTCGAAGTTGGGATATACGACAAGTTTTTCTATCATCAATCTTTCGAGGAACAGAGGGGAAGGAGTTACATCCTTATCAGTGCCCTATGATTAGATTGTGTTTCCCCCCTGCTTGATTTATTCCATTATTACCACAATCGAGGGTGTTATTGCTGGTTTTTTTTCATTCTCCTGCTCTTGGGAAATGTTATTTTCTTCAGGAGAGATTATACGCCCCGATCTCAACTGGAGTTCGTTGCACCCTAACGAGTTGGTTTCCCCTTCCCCATTCTCCATAATCTGGAAATGCTGAGTCGGTCTATTATTAGTATTTGGGTGAGGTTGGGCTGGTAGTTGGGGGCGCAATTGCGTTTGAGAGTTTTGGGGTAGTTGGAGTGGATCTTGCAACGTGGGTTGGGTTTGAGGGGCCATCATGGGTTGATTTTTTATCCCCATGGGGTGCTGCCAATTCTGGTTCCAATTTGGATTTTGGGCAGTCATGTTGGGCTACTATGAAGGGTAGGGGTTATTTGAGTTTTTCCCGGATGAGGTGGGGTATTGCAAGTTAGGCCAGGTAGAATTTGTAGTTGGCTAATTCTGCTAGACAGGATTTGCAGCGGGATTGTTTGGCCAAGTGGGATTTGCAGGTGGATATTAGTGGGGCTGCCAATTCTGATTAGTAAACGACTGACCCTACCATGCGTTACCAGAATTTTGCTGCTGATTATATTGTCCGAAAAAGAAAGAGGAAGGGTCCTGTAGTGTATTTGGATATTGGGTCTGCCATTGATGATGCTAAGCCATTAGATATAATGGTTATGTCTCTTCTTCCGCTTCTCTAAAGATAGCTTTTAGTCCAGGTAGTGATGGGCATTGTTCTGTGTCATGATCCTTGGTGCAGATAATGCAAACCCGAACCACATCCAAAGGAGAATCCCTTGGACCATGTTTTCTTCTACATCTGTGGCAAAATATGGCCAAAGTTTGTTTTTCTTCTGTTTTTTTCTATTTGGCCTGCAATACATCCAATTGTGTAGTCAGAGTGCTCAAAATATCTATTTTGAAATTTTCTAAGAGATTACCAACTTCATCTTGCATAACACCCCCGCTGGTAGTATTTCTATTTCTGGTGAGGGAAGTCTACATTCTTGATCTGGTTCACGTGCTTCCTGTTATCACTCCAGGAAACTCTCTTAGGTTGTATCTCAGAGATACATGGTAACTTACTAATTTCTCAATGTTTTAATCAAATGGATCAAGATGGATGACTCAATCAAATCTAACACACTCTAGACATATATGAATACTTTCAGAAAGATAAGGATTTCAACCAAAGGTGTTCAAAAGGTTTAATAAACAGTGAAAGTATGGAGAATACCTATAATACTAGCAAAAACACATACACAAAGTACATATGAATGGCCAGATAAAATAAGTGAAGTACTTTCAAATTATATGTTTATGGATGTAATGACAAGTTGACAGTTATCATACATTAGATAAACAATAAACAATGAAAATAATATTCAGATACAAGTAATATAAGAGAGAATATGAAAGTCTGAACAGAGATGGMAAAAGAAGATTATGTCTAATATGTATTCATAAATTCTGAAGAATACAATAGTAGTGGTCCAGTCCCCATAGTTGAACCCCTGAGTCTATAAAATTGATAGGCTTTATAGCCTTTACAAGCAGTTTCAGATCCTCAAAAGATGGATCTAATAACCTCTTCTCCTATCTCAAATTCGAATTTGTGAGGTGGTTGGAAAAGACAGAAATTTCTGGAAACATGTTTCTCAAAGATTGACCCATATATATCAAACCAAAATCATTGTATACAAAATGAAAGAGGTTTATGTATTTTGGTTTGTTGTGAGAAAAAACCTCTCTCAGTTATTTGATATTCATTTTCATTTTCCCGGGATCTTCATTTCAAAAACATGTGTCAAACAGGGAAATTCTGATATCCAAAAATTAGGTCTTAGAGATGAGTTCGATTATCCCAATATATGACACCTGTAGGAAAAATGAGAGAGGTTATTGTTCTTTAACATGTTATCAAAAAAAAACTTCGCCTGTTTCTCAAAATGATTCTCCAGTTGCTCAAAATATTCATTTGGAAATGATGACTCAGCATAGTAAAAACAACATTTTCTGCACTTTTGGTGGCTTAGAAGCCCTTTTGGGAAAGCGCTTAGCCACTGAAACATGAGTTTTGATTTTTTTAAAGGAAAAACCAAATCAAATGTTTTTCAAACTTTATTACAAACATAAGGCTCTCAAAAATGAACCTTAAAAAATTTAGAAAAGTATTTTTCGATGACTTCCTATCGCCTAAATAAACAAATTTGACTGTGTTATTTGAGGAGATAACATCTAGCTCCTTCTGGGGATGAAAACCTCCCTGCGAGGTTTCCAAGAACCTAGTATTTCTAGTCATCTTTAGCATTGGGACTGGAGTCATATGGATTATACAACTGATCTTCTGCAAACCTGTAACTTGCCTGTAGCCTTTACCATTGGGCTATGGAGACATTTGGCCTTTAGAACTGATCCCCTACAAACTTGTAGTCTGTATGTAGCCCTCCTATAGCCTTTACAAAAGATATCTAGATCCTGGAAAATTGGATCAAATTTACTTAAAATGGAAAGTCAAAAACAGATTCATGAGAATAAGAAAATATCCTTTTTAATAGGTCAATATCATATCTAAATGATCTTCATGTCCTTTATAGTCTTCAACAGTTGTAGTAGATCTCCATTGCTTGAGGGAAAATTCGAAATTTCCACCTTGGAAAAACAGGTCATTTTTTACCAAAAATAGACAAGAAAAATGATCTTCTTCATCTCACTGGCACCTCCAAAATTGAAACAAAACCTTAATAATGATGCCCTTAATTATTATCTAACATTAGAAACCATCCTCGATATGTTTGGATCAACAAAAGTCAGATCTGTGCAAAAAGAATACCATTCTTCCCTTCTTTGTGCTTTCAGTGGCTAAAAAGCTAGAATTCTAACTCATAAGCCACTAAAAGCTCTGCTTTCAGTGGCTGAGGAAAGTTCTGAAAGAACACCTAAGCCACCGAAAGTTCTGGTTTGAAATTAATCTTCAAAATTGCAAAATGCATTTTCTCCTAGCTTTTTTATCTTCAAGGATGCTCCTTTGGGCTTCTGCATCTTGAGCAAGGTTCTCTACCTGTAATGTAAATGATACAATCCAAGCCAAAATTTGAGATATATGACTACATATTGGTATCCAACAGAACATTTTTGGGCTTGATGTCTCCATGTATATATTTATGAGGACTGCATTCATGCATATAAGACAAATCGAATGTAGTTCACTTAGCAATTATATCCCACATGCCCATGATAGAGGTGTAACTGAATGACCTGCTCTACCATGCAACACAATTTCCAAGCTTTAATTAGGAATAAAGTAACAGATCTAAAACTTCTCATCAAGTACCTATAATAGGTTTTTTTCATTTCTCTATGCTCGTCCCCTGTAGGTTATATTCAGATAGAAAACCCAATCCTGTAGC
Source organism: Picea mariana (assembly GCA_032191745.1). Lineage (NCBI taxonomy): Eukaryota > Viridiplantae > Streptophyta > Pinopsida > Pinales > Pinaceae > Picea > Picea mariana. Next base: position 66,244 of record JASDQU010101972.1, read on the forward strand.
TACCACAAATGAAATGTTGATCCAATGTTTTCCCCTTGACACCTACAAATGTTCAACAACATCTTGTTTATCATATTGGTGTATTAATAAGACACGACCCTCCATGTTTGCAAAGTTGGCACCTATATCATGGATCTGTTGAAGCTGAGACACAGTTGGCCGAAACCAATATTGTGAATTAAATTTGCCCACTGTTGCTTTATTCGTGACCTAGAATCTCCATCTTACTTCAGAGATCTATGATAATCTATAAACAGAGAAAAATCCTAACCATACTCATGTTACCCAGTCATATATCTCCCAATATCAACAACAACAGGTCATTAATCTTTTTATGATGTCAAATTTTATCAGAAAGAGGCAATACAATGACATCTACAGGTAACCAACATTTTCCCAAAGCAGAGGAGGCACCCTTATGTTATTCCTTACTCTAGATCTAGCTACCGGCTTCATCATTTCGTGGACTGTCGATTTGTTGAAAGTAAGACACCCAAACCCTTACAGGTTGGCGCATGGCTTTATTCACAGCTGGACTCATAACTAAAAATAATCTCCAACCATGCTTGATGGCGAGCTTATTCTCTACCTATTCCTACTCTTAACTAGTAAAAACATGCTCATCATGTGACATCATGCTTCCAATGAAACCATGATAACATCGAACTAATTACAAGAATCCTTTGCATGCAAATAAAATTCAGAGAAAACATCATTATGTGTAGTAGAATTTCAACTTGCAATACATACTTACAATCACCATCTACTTTAATTCCAAAAATTGCACAACTGAAGACTTCCATAAAAAACGTCTCCATGTAGATGGCCACTGGATCATAGAAAGAAGAAATAGATTGATAACCAAACACAGTTACCTCTACTTGTTGTTCAAGAATTTATTCAACCTCTAATATATAGCTGCCGTGAACTGGTTCCTGTAAATCTAAAAATAGTTGTGAGCTAATTGGACTGCTAATCCCTTTTTTTTTTTATATTTTCTTCGTAGGTGATTTCAATTTTCTGTTCATGAGGCATTATAAACAGAAGAGAAGACCTGAAATATTCATCCAGATTAAACTCATCATATTCAATGTCTTCTGCCAGCATGGAATGGTTGATTACAACATGATGTTGTTCCTTTATGGGCAAAAAAAAAGGCCCGTTGAAATCATATTCATAAATGCCATATATTGATTGACTGTTGCTCAAGTCAACATTATTTGATGTAGAAATATGCTCTTCTCCATTTGCATACTTATCAAAAATAGGTGAACATAAAAATTTTGTATCTTGCAAAGAAAGATAAGCAATCTTCAGATCCTTCTCTCCATTCACAGGTGAAAACATATCATAGGAAACCTCTTGAAAAAGTTCATAAAAATCTTCTTCTCTAACTGTTTCTTCATGCAAATCAAAGGCAGCAGGTGCAAAAGAGATAAGGTCTGATGCATCTACAACTATGTAATTCCCATTATAATCATTTGTATCATGAATATCTTCCTTAACAACATAATTTTCATCTTGACAAACAGAAGAAAAGACCACTTCCTGGTGAACATGCTTTTCAAATTCATCACAACAATCTTCAAAGAGATTTCAGTTGGAAATTCATCTTTACAAAACAAATGGAAAGCATAATGAAAACTTGTCAATGAGTGAATTCTTGAAGATGGAAGAGATATGCACCAATCAAGGGATGCTCCCTTCAAAGAATATCTAAAAAGCTTGATCTTGACATCTTCATGCACAATTTGATGTTCATGAACAAACTCATGGAAATCTAGCAGATATTTAGCCAGAACCTCCCAATCTGCTCCTTTAAATGTAGGAACAATACCTTCCCATTCATCTCTACTAGGTACTGGATTAGGGAAACCAACAATCCTGGAAAACTCACAGAAGAAGGCATACCTTTTCATTAAGATCTTATTCATTTCATACCAGTGGAGTCGCTAGTGGATTTCTGAACAATGGAGTCGCCACTAAATCTGTCTTTCATGGAGTCACCAGATAGATGATTACAACTGAAAATATGTCCATACTTTGTCTATCATCAAATATGGATCTTGTCGTATCCCAAGGAAGTTGATCTTCAAACTCCTTTCCCCGACAACGATGCCAATTTGTTATCACTCCAGGAAACTCTCCTAGGTTGTATCTCATAGATGCCTGGTAACTTACTAATTTCTCAATGTTTTAATCAAATGGATTGAGATGGATGACTCAATCAAATCTCACACACTCTAGACATACATGAATACTTTCATAAAGATAAGGCTTTCAACCAAAGGTGTTCAGAAGGTTTAATAAACTGTGAAAGTATGGAGAATACCTATAATACTAGCAGAAACATATACACAAAGTACATATGAATGGCCAGATAAAATAAGTGAAGTACTTGCAGATTATATGTTTATGGATGGAATGACAAGTTGACAATTATCATACATCATATAAACAATAAACAACGAAAATAATATTCAGATACAAGTAAGATAAGAGAGAATATGAAAGTCTGAACAGAGATGGAAAAATAAGTTTATGTCTAATATATATTCATAAAGTCTGAAGAATACAATAGTAGTGGTCCAGTCCCCATAGTCAAACCCCTGAGTCTATAAAATTGATAGGCTTTATATCCTTTACAATCATTTTCAGATCCTCAAAATATGGATCTAATAACCTCTTCTCCTATCTCAAATTTGAATTTGTGAGGTGGCTAGAAAAGACATAAATTTCTGGAAATATGCTGCTCAAATATTGACCCATATATATCAAACCAAAATCATTGTGTACAAAATGAAAGAGGTTTCTATATATTGGTTTGTTTTGAGAAAAAAACCTCTCTCAGTTCTTTGAGATTCATTTTCATTTTTCCGAGATCTGCATTTCAAAAACATGTGTCAAACAGGGAAATTCTGAGATCCGAAAATTAGATCTTAGAGAAGAATTCGATTCTCCCAATATATGACACCTGTAGGAAAAATGAGAGATTTTATTGTTCTTTGACATGTTAGAAACAACAACCTCCACCCTTTTCTCAAAATGATTCTCCAGTTGCTCAGAAACATCATTTGCAAATGATGACTCAGCGCAGTAAAAACAACCTTTTTTGCACTTTCGGTGGCTTAGAAGCCCTTTTGGGAAAGTGCTTAGCCACTGAAACCTGAGTTTTAATTTTTTTGAAGGAAAAACCAAATCAAATGTTTTTCAAACTTTATTACAAACATAAGGCTCTCAAAAATGAACCTTAAAAAATTTAGAAAAGTATTTTTCAATGACTTCCTATCACCTAAATAAACAAATTTGACTGTGTTATTTGAGGAGATAACACTTCCTCGTGAGCACCAGATACACAATTGAATTATGTTATCATAAGTTTCTTGATAAATGACACCCTTCCCCATTAGATTCAATGTTTCTACCCATTCATTCTTCATACCTTTAATCAGAGTTGCTTTAACTACTTCACCTGGTAATGTACCATAGGGTGATCTTTGTAAATTATACTGAAATCTCTCAACATATTCTTCTAATGATTCATTTTTTTTTGCAGTCATTTGAAAGATTTCATATTTTAGGTCTTTGTTTCTACAATAATACTGATATTTTTTCAATAAGGCATGTTTCATCTCATCCCATGAGTTTATAGTTCCACCCACTAATCCCATAAACCAGCGTAGAGCTACTCCTTTCAAAGTGGAGGGGAACAGTTTTAATTTTTGGGGTTCAGAGGTGTAATCATACCCTCTACATAGGACATCAAACTTGAATAAGAATGCTTCCGAGTCTTCTAAAATCAATCCATGGAAGGTTGACAGGTTTTGTAGGGGGATTGTCTTCATGGGGGCATTGGCAATTGGATCAACTATCAGATATTCCAATGTGGAAGTCTGGGGATGTTGTTGATTTGGTTGTGCCATTTGATAAAAAATGTGCCAAAAATCTTTAGGAATTTCTTGATCTGGGTGTTCTATTCGAGGTAGTTGATTATTTGATCCTTAGGGGATTTGGTTGCACTCCCTCTATCTGGGATTCCAGGTATGCCTTCTTCTTTCACAAGAGATTTAGGATCAAGGGGTGGTGATGGGTCTGCCTTGGCAACCCCACTAGTTTCTCCTTCTCCTTCCTCCAGATTACGAGAATTTCCCTCTTTTAAAGGGTTGAGAGGTGGAATATCTGTGTTCTGAAAGCTTTGCTTAGTCCCTTCAGTTTTGTTGTGAATCTCAGCGTGGGTTGCAGTTGGTGAGACTACTATGTGAGGGATTTGGGTATATCCTTTCCTAGGTCCAACCAAAGCTTGAGATTCGGATTTTTGGATGATGTCTTCTATGAAAGTGATTCTCCTAGGGAGCACCGAGCCTTGGGATTTGGTAATTTTTGGTGGGGGTTTTTTTTTTTCAAGATCTTTCTTCTTAGTCATACACACTTCACGCAAAAAGAAATTCAAAAATAAACACCTATGCAACCTCTTAATGCGTCAACTGGAGGTAGGCATTGGAATAAGCATCTTACTTATTGCCTATGTAGGTTCTTACCTTCTGTCTTCAATACCTCATCCTCCAGAGACATAATCTATGCTACCTTTGACATTCTCCCCGACAACGGTGCCAAAATTTTGGACTCTAAAGATGTCCTAAAAACAGCCTTAGTTTAACATTAATTTATCAACCCGAGGATTCGTCTTTTATCTCAAGAACATCAGCAAAGTCTATGCAGATAGCTTGTAGAGGCTAGAATCCCGTAGCTAAAGCAAACCTAAGTTTCTCCACAATCAAGTTCCTCAAATGTTCATTTAAAGATTCTAAGACTAAGATCTTATTTAATACAATTGAAATGTGATTACTAACATGCTATGAATGAAAAGGAACTAGCTAATCTGATGAATTCATTTAACTAGGAAGCAATGATTGAATCTAAGTAAAAGACTTGCAGAATTAACTATTAATTATGAATCGAATTGTTGGAAAGGAAATAGCAAATTACTCTAATGGGAAGAAACAACAATTGTAATCTAATCAAAAGGGACAACAAATATAACTGAACGGAAAGGAACAACAATTGCAACTTTAACTGAAAGGAACGAAAAATGTAATCTATTTGAAAGGAACAACAAATGTGAATCTAAGTAAAAGGAACAATGCATATGAAAATGTGAGGAACTATCAAGCAGAAAACTATAGTAATGGAAGTTGGAATCAACAATCATTAACACTCAAAGAAATGTCTATCTTATGTATGCAAAACAATATGAAATCATTAACACACACATGCATTCATCTTAACTATTGTGAAAGAGAATTGAATCGCAAAACAGAAATCAGATTGATACAATTAGACTGGGCCCTTGGTCCTTAGAAGAACTACTACTAAAAACTCAGTATGTAGAAATGGTGAAAATGATCAAAGCTTTTATTAACTTCATAGTTGGTGCATCATTCACAAAAAATGCTTGCKCAGAGTAACTCTAAGTCTGAATACTTGAACGCAATTCTTAGATTGTATTTTAGGATCTATTATCCTCTATATATAAAATCATCTGAGTAAATCAAGCCATCCYGAGAATCGGAAGATCCTCAGGATTGCTTTACTATTATAAAGTTACAATATAGAAAATCAAATCATCTTTAAAACTATTTTGCACCAAAAGTCCTTAACTTCCAATAGCTCATGCATCTTCAAGATCTCCTTTGTTATTTTGGTTTTGACAATATTTATCCAATCCTGTAACAGAATCAAACAATTCCAATCATATTTTAGAATCTATTCAACATAACTTCAATAATATCACAAGAAGACATATTAATCATTTTCTATCCTATTTATCCCTAATTAACAGAAAAGTCAATCAAGATTGTATCATGAACTGTGAGAATAAGGAGGATATTTGTACCTTTTTCATAACCCAATAGGTTGTATTCTCCACGTTCCTTTAATATAATGTAACAATACATTTCTTCCATATAAAAGTGTCTTTACTTTTATTGTATAACTCCTTGATATTATACATAGAATTCATTGGAATATATATATTTTTGTTCTCTATATTTGTTGGTTTGTGCTTCTTAAACAGGTTCACCATCCCGCAAATCCAAATATGGAGTGACAAGGATGACACTGGTGAGGATCAAGCGTCATTTAAAAGGTATGTCATTTTTCCCTCTCTGAATTATTTTATATGACAATGAAGTCTACGGGTAAGTTTGTATGCTGCCTTGTTTTATTCTAGCTTCCTGTTGAAGTTAGGGAGATTAGTTTGTGTCTGCACTTACCAATTTTCTGATAACAGAGAGGGATCCCAACTATTCTTATATGAAAAATTGTATTTACCACTCCCTAGCACAAGATTATATATTTGTCTGATAGATTTGGAAAGTTATCCTCACAACCTATTCCAAAGGCCTACACTTTAAGCTAATGTAGGTTCACTACCAGATAATATAAAAGTGTCTGGTCAATTTTATAAGTGCTTCATTTTAGGTTTTTTTTTTACTTAAGGGTGTGAAAGTGAAACTTATGATGTTTTAGACTCGACTCCAAAATAATAAAAAATAATGAGATGCACATCTTTTTCTTCAATGAATCTTACATACGGGATGGAGAAGAGGTTCAACTTTCTTCAACAAAAACACCCAATTCCTGAATGAAATTTTCTAATTGCAATCTATTACACTACCCAAAAGCAAGAATGCAACTATCTTCTTTGTTTGATTCTAATATATAAAGAAATAAAATGATCATCCTTTAATGCTCCACTACTTTCAATCGAAATGAAAGAGTCAAATGCAGATACAAAAGACACGAGAAAAAATAATTTCAAACAAAGCATGCACTCACAAGATAAAGGAAACTAAAATAAACAAGTATGATATATCACTCAATCAAGAACTTGACAATCGACAAGCATTCAAGGAATAAAAGAAATTTCGGAGAAGAATCCTAAAAATGATAAGGAGAAAGAGAAATCACTCAACTATCTTGACAAAATGAGTAGCAAGAAAGAGTAATCAAATATTAAGAATAAAGTCTCAAATAGTTCAAAGAGGAAATATTTGAAAAGTAACTTAAGACCAACAAACCTTTGCATACATTTTCAATCATTTAGATAACCAAAAACTTTGCAAGACTCAAATGAAACCAAGAAGAACAAGGCGAATCAATATCACAATTTGGAAAAGGTTGCAAGATCAAACAAGACAATGAAAGAAGTGATAATAACCAAATCCTCAACCCAAACAAAGTCCCAAGAAAAAGTACAAACTCTGGGAAAAAGACCTCCAACAAAGGGTTGAACAAAACAGGGAAAATTCTCCTAGATCTTCTCAAAACAAGAGAATAGTGTTCCATGAAACAAAGAGATAGAGTGCTATAGCACTCCCTAAGAGACCAAAGTGGAGTGTTGATTAGATAACCAATGCTCTGATAGCCACTTTGGGGGAGGGCTAGTCCTGTAGATGTTTTAAAATGAGCTTAAAAAATAAAAACATCAACAGATATTGGCTTTGTAATTATGACTATTTCTTGATGAAGCAGAGGGAAGAGGGAAGGCTCAGAAAAAATCAACCAAACAATATCAAACAAGGAACAGGTTCAGACGATACAAGAAAAGACAAGTCAATTTCCTTCCCCAGTGGAGTTGCAAATTTCTGCTATGGAATAATTCCCCTGCAGACATGAGAATTCACCCCTGGATTCTAGACCCCTAATACCAAGACATAAAAACACAAATGGACACTAACATCCCTTTGAATTCAGTTTAACTAATCAGAAAGAGAGAGAGGGAGAAAAAGTGTGATGCACCTTGTTTTTAAGTTGTCCTCGCTACTTCAAATCCGAGTTCGATCTCCAAACTCTTTATCACGACTTGACACCTACAATGCAATGGACAACAAAGAGAAACAAATATCTCCTACTCTAAAATATTAGATTAAACAAATCCATCTACAAAGATCGAAAGAAAAATAGGCAAGCACATGCAATAATACACAAGATTGAAGGGAATAGGCCAAGTATATTGATGAGAACTTTAAATAGATACTTACAATCATGGATGATGTTACAACAAATTCTCCAAGTCCTCCTCGTCCGGCCCTTGCACGATTATCCCAATATCATAATTTTGATATCCAAAATATTCCTCCTCTTCTCCATGGAAAGCCCTCATTATATAGGATTTGGAGGCTTAACCACTATGGAGAATATCACTCATTAGATCCACTAAAATGGGATCTCCAAGATTTTTAGGGAGAAAATATCTCTCTAGGATTTTAGGGAGAAAATATCTCTCAAAGATTTTAAGGAGGAAATATCTCTCAAGATCCACCAAATTAGAATTTTGGTTTGAGAAAATATCTCAACCATCCATGAGATTTTCAACCTCTCCTTGAAAATAGGAAACTAAATTTGAGGTGGATTCTTACACTAAATTAATTTCCTTTTATGAATATTAATAAATCATTCATGTGCACATAGTATTTTGACTTTCATATAATATATTTCTCCTCCACATTGACTAGGGATTGTGACAAATGTTCTTTAATGGTGTCAGTGTATGTGACACTTTCATGACACTTGTGACACTTAGGGTGAGGTACTTAAGTGTGGCATTTTGGTGTGTAACACATCCTTAGTTTGGGATTTGTGAGAAACAAAGTTGATCACTACATATATTCCAAAGAAGAAGGTGGGTGTTTCATATATGTAGCTTTGTATGTTGATGAGATGTTAATGATTGGAAACAACATGGATGCAATAAAGGAGGTGAAGAAGCAATTATCCTCCAAATTCAACATGAAATATATCAGTGCAACTAACTTCATTCTGGGAATGGATATTAAGAGAGATCGAGCAACTATAAAGATCTGGTTGAACCACACGAATTATATTGAAATAGTTTTGAAATGTTTCAACATGTAGGATTGCAAACCGGTGAAGGTGCCAATTTCTATGGGAGCAAGGATAATTGTTGAATAGTGTCCAAAGACACAAGAATAAATAGAGGACATGGAACCTGTTCCCTATAAAATTTGTGTTTGTAGTCTAATGTATGTGATGGTTTTTACTCGACCAGACATTGCCTATGAAGTGGGATTTTTGAGAAGATACATGTCGACACCTGGGAAGGAGCATTGGAAAACTATCAAGTCAATATTCAACTAGTTGTGTGGCACAAAATATTATGCTATATTATACCAAGGAAAACCTTGAGGTGATAGTGAATTAAATGTGCATGGCTTTGTCAATGCTGACTGGGCTGGAGATTTGGATCGACAGAGTTCAACCAGTGGATACGTGTTCAAAATGTTTGGTGGATAAATAAACTAGATGAGTAAGCGACCAGAGGTCATAGCCTTGTCAACAATAGAAGTTGAATACATGGAAGCCACTCATGGAAGCAAAGAAGCAGTATGGTTGCAAAGGTTGTGTTCATGAATCAGGTTTGAGTACAGAGTTATGAAGATAAGTTGCGATAGCCAAAGCGCAATATTTCTGGAAAAGAACCTAGCTTATCATTCGAAGACTAAGATCACTGATGTACAATACCATTTCATGAGAGACATGGTGGAAAGAAACAAGGTGCTTCTGGAGAAAGAAGACACGTTGGAAAACATAGAAGACTCATTGACCAAGTCTGTGAGTGCTATGAATTTCTCTTGGTGCATAGAGGCAATGGGCATTGTTGCTATGGGTCTATGAACGAAATTTCAGGAAACTCTTGGTTTCAACAAAGAAGACAACAAGTCGAAGAATGTTGGGTTGTTATATTTTTTGCAGTGAAATTCGAGGTAGATAGACTGATAGTCGAAGTTGAAGGTCGAGGTGGTTCAACCGGGGAAAGAAAACTTCAAGGTGAATCGACAACAAGTCGAAGGTCAAGGTTAGTCGACCAGGTAAACTTGAAGTCAAACGTCAAGGAGGTTCGACATGGTAAAGGCATCAACAACAAGTTGAAGAGGTCAACCGAAAAAAGGTCGACAGGAAGGTGTGTGGCAACTGACTAAAGATCGAATGAAGGTTGACTAGTAGTCGACGACTAATACAACTTGGTAGTCGTCTGTAAAAAAAAATTGAGATTAGTGAAATTTGTAGCCGATGATCTTCATGGATCTGTAACCATTTTTTTGTGCCATTTGTTTAGAGTTTTTCCTACTATAAATCCTATAAAGAAGCGTGTTGTAATGTTGTAAAATATAATCGTAAGATAGAAAATATTTAGAGAAATATTTAGATGTAGGTTGTTGGTCATGTAGATGTAAGTCGAATTGGCTACAGGGTTGTTCTTGCATAAGCAAGAGAGTATGATGTCGATTGTGTCTTAGTTGTGGACCAAGATTAGACATGTAACCTTTTATTATGAATAAATAAGATAACAAGAGAGAAGAACGCTCAAGGAATGTTGGTTTTCTCGGTTTGGATTTCCAGGGTAAAATCTATGTGTATTGTGTGATTATTGTGTCATTTAATTTCTTGATTAAATCTTTCTTCCTCTCTTCTGTTAGGTTTAGTGTGGAAGTGTGTCTCATTTCCTAACATTATCTAGCTGAACTATTCTAGACCCTACAACACTAAGAGATATGTCATCACCAACAAATATTTTCTTAGTGTTACATTCATTAAGAGTAGAAAAGATGGCTTTATCCTTGGCCATATGATAAGATTCTCCATAATTGATAAGCCACTCATCAGAAGAAGATGTAGAAGTTGCATTGAAGGAGAAAGCAGAAGTAGAAAGTGTATGTCCATGAGAAGAAGAAGAAGAAGAATCAATACTGATATTGTGCTTCTTCATTGTTGCTTCTAAGGCTTCCTTCTTTTTAAAACATTTAAACTCCACATGACCATATTCACCTTTGTCACCATTATGAGCATAAGCTGGCGGAGAGGGTTTGAGACCCTTGTTTTTCTTGTTTTTGTGGTGAGGATTTTGCTTCTTTGGATTCTTGGATTTATCTTTCTGTAATGGCACTAAGGATTTTTTGGATGCACCTGTAGTGCTAATTGATCCAATATGCACAACCTTATCTTTCTCTCGAATCCGAGCATTGCAAAAGGAATCAAGAGAGGGTTCTTTATAAGCACTCCCTAGATATTCTATAGTGGCATAAAAGGTATATACAAAAATAGAGTATGCACTACCAAGCTTGGAAAGAATAACATATATGCATTGATCTTCCTTCATATCTAGTTTACAGTTTATACATAAAAGTATAAGTGTTTTGAACTTAGATAAAAAAATTCAATGTAAGGAAAACCATTGGGATTTAAAGTCATTAACTAATTTTCTAACTGGTGGGATTGAATAATATTATATTTACCAAAAACAACTTGAATATTTTCCCAATCTTCATCGGGGGAATTAAGTCCTTGAAGGTGAAACCTTAAATCATGAGAGAAGGACATTCAAATTAGTCCATGTGTTTCATCACTCTTATTATCCCATTTGAATTTATTTTCATCATCAATGAGTTCTAGTTTTTTTCACAAGGTAATTTGGTACAATCCTTTACTTCTTAGTACATCCTGCATATGGGATTTCCATGAGAAGTAGTTGGTGATGGTAAGAAAAATATCACTAGGAGAAGTTATATTAAAATATGTAGAGAATATTGACTTAAAGGCTAAAACTACTTATCTAGATGGAAAGCTTTTGAAAAAATAGGTTTTAAAAAAAACAACATTGAAAACATTTTTCATATTTGAAATTTATACCCTTTTCAAAAAAGGCATAAATAGTACCCGAAGAGCCACATGCTGATATTCGTCCTTATCTAACTTTTCCTATAAGAACACTTTTAAATTATTTACATTGTGACATCATTGGATCTTCCATGTTTATAGTGTTAGGAATGTGAGTGTGTAGGTTTTCACAATTAGTCATGATGTGCTTGAGCTTTCTAGAGATAAATTATTTATGATATTTATGAAATGTCCAATGTTTTGAGTGCACACTCCACCCATCATTAGGGACAAGTAAAGCTAAAATAATAGAAAAGAGCATTGGGGTAAGATTTATAAGGTAACAAAATTAATGATAACCGCTGTGAAATATGAGGCCATTATGAATATGTCAAATATGGATATGTTGGCCCGTTGTGATATGGCTAGAAGGGTAGATGACCCTGGGATGGAGATCCACTTAGTTCAGATTTGGGATTCCTCGGCCCTTACTAAGTCACAAGTTATTGGTATATTTGGCTTGTGAGTTGTTGGATATACTATTGGGTTATAGTAACAATAAGCTTGATCTCAAACCTAACCCAAATCAAACCTACCATTGACCGATTCCCATAGTTAAAAAAAAATGTCAAATAAAAAATAATTTTATATATCTTTTTCTACTATCCATCAAAACCGTTATAACCAATTAATATTTATTATGCCCAGCTAGTTTTCAAAGATTAAATGATTTTTTAGAGGTTGAAAACCCTACTGCTTGTCAATTTTCCTTCATTTGTCTTTGAAGTTCTTACAATGCAGGTTGGTTCCTCTTCTTGGTTAGCGTTAAAATTAGTTTAATGTTTTTCAATTATCATGATGTCTTTTTTATTATATTCTTGGTTTAATAATTATAACCACAATTATTGTAGAAGGAAATTCCAATCCTTACTTTTCTTAGTCAAATACACGCATGAGCGTGATGATTCCTTTGCCTTTTTAATATTTAAAATAAATAATACCCATAAGCGTGATGATTCCTTTGTCCTTTTTCATATTTAAAATAAATAATTTATTTATATTTTATAATGATCATATTTTTATAATAAATAATTTATTTATATTTTTTAATGATCTTAGTAGTTATCATATAATTGTATAATGAATTTGACGCAATTAAGCAAATATAAAAAGCTGGAAATAGGGACTCAAACAAACAGATGTTGACGCATTATTTTAATAATAAAATCACAACATAAATTGAAAGCAAATTTGTCATTACAAATAAATTTCATCAGAAATTTTAAAACACATCTCTCCATATAATTTACTAAAAAGATTTCATAACACATGTAATCCACCAAAAACATTTTGGGATATGGGAAAGTTGAGTATGGATACTGACTTGTTTTCCATTATAAATCTTAACACAAAAAATATAGTGGTAAGATTTGCTTTATCTTTATTAGATGGTAAATCAACTTAATATATTTTTTATTCTTCATAAATTTTTATTTTGGTTTTCCATATGTTAAGTTGGGGGATTTATGCTTCCTCGGTGATTTTTTAAAAGAGTTGTCTAAGTTATGATATTGTATATTATTTTATTGGTTAATAGATGATTAAAATTTGATATTAAAATAGATTAAAAAAGAAAAAACATATTTATTAAGTTGGAAATTTCATAACAAATAAAATTTTAATTTAATAGTAATTATTAAGTTGTACATATAAAAGTCAATGATGGTTATGTGCAATTTTTAATTAATAAAATTATGTAAAAATATAATAAATATCTTTAAAATATTAAATAAGGAATATTTTATATTATTAGTACTTGGATTATTTATTTATGATATGGACTATCCTTAAAATAACAATAATAATAATAATTCAATTTTAAGAAATTTTTCTCTCGAGAAATTTCACTACTAAAGTTTGTTATCATTTATATACTATACTTTCATTAATTATAATTTGTATTTTCATTATATTAATAATAAATTATATATTATTGATGATAATGACGATGATGATGATTAATGTCCGCTAAGACCGAATTGGTCTATCCGACCTTAAGAGAGTAAGTGATTACTAGTGATACTTTAGAATTTTGTTTCTGTGCTCGAAAAGCATTAAGAGAATCTTTCCAAGATCACCATACTTTTGTTGAGTTAAGAGGTTAGGAAGGTTGGTAGTGTGGCAAATATTTTAAAAATGAGATCTAATATGGGTATAGGCTGGACAATCTAACAGAAAGTGCTTCTCATATTCAACCTTCTTAGTGTCACAAAGGTGACACACTCTTTCATCCCATGGTGTTTTAGGAATTGACCAACGCCCAGTTTCACTATGGAGCTCGTCAGAATTTGTTCTTATCTTGGCAATGCTTATTTTTTTCTTTACACTTAGCAAAACAGATAGATAATTTTGATCTTCTAGATTAGGGTTGATTACATCCTTATAATACCTTAATTTTCTTTTTTCCTCTAACTCTTTATCACACCACATTTTCTCCTTAAGTTTTGATTTGACGTTTTTTTTAATAGTATCTTTATTTCTTTATTCTGCAAAATGGTGTCTTCCATGATTCCCCAATAGTTTAGCCAAGATCGGGCATCTTTATGCCATCCTCACTTGAGTCGATGGTGGTTATGACTTGATTTTGAAGCAATTTTAGGAAGCCTCTTTTCTTCCATTTTATTTAACTTTTTCTTATACCTTAGGTATCTAGTCATAGGGATCAGAATCTGGACCAGGGGTTAAAATTTAGCTCAAAAATCAAAGTTCTTGAAATTTCCTCAAAACGAACGGGTGCGTAGCCCTCGTCGTCACGAACCCAATGCAACTCATTTGGGTTCAAACGGACGTCGGATGAGTGAGATATCGTGTTCTGTTCGAATCGTCAAATAAGCAAAAAAGTTGTGTTGACTGTATAGTCCCTACAGTCCGTACAGCTGACGTGGCAGAGGCCGTATGATGATGTGGCATGTTCGTACAATGATGTGGCAGATGGTGACATGGCATTCGGTTATTGGCAGATGTGGATGAATCAATTTGTGACACATGGCATCATTTTGGCAAGTGGTTTGGTGCCACGTGGCCCAATCGTGGGCTGCCACGTGGCACCTTGTTATTGGTTTGGTTGTTTGTTTAAAATTTATGGAGTCTATGGGGATCAAACCCCAGACCTCCCCCATCGTGGCATAGCCTTTGCAAAGTCCGCGTTGCCAACGTACCACACTGTATTGCTTGTTATATGAATGGTTTAATATATATTTAAGATGGATTTGTTTTATGGTTGGCGCGAGGGTTCGAGCTGGGGCTTAGCCCCAGCCCTTGGTCACACAACCCATATCCATATGACCATACAATGGGATCCACGACCACCATTGGTGCGCGCGAATTTTGGATTTGGTTTGAAACGGTTAGCCCGCGGTTGTATTGTCAACCCATATGACCTTGCCTCATTTGTGCGCGGGAGTTTAAATGGTTTAACCACGCACCCGATACGTGGTGCTTAATCATTGGTTTAAAAGCTCAACCCTTTTTGTTTAAGCGCGTGGTCACATGGTGACCCTTGTGACCACGGCCTTGGCGGTTAGGGGCTAGGTGTGCCCATAACCGTCCTACAATTTCACCCATTTTACGATTGAGCGTCGGTGCTATATTTTAGCACGAGTTTGAGAGCGTGTTCTAGATTGGCCACACAGAGGTGCATTTTGGCAAACCAAAGACAGCAAGCTTGAAGGAAGAAAATGGCAGGAGGCCTATCTTCTTCATTTTTTGGCCAAATGAGCTGCCGAAAAAGCCCAGCCAGGGGTTTTTGGACGTTCTGAATCCATTGGCACTATTTTCAAAGCCATTTGAAGACTTCTTTTGTAGGTTTTTCACCATTGAAGTTTCAAAGAGATCCAGGGAGCTTGAAGCCCTCATTGATTGAGGTCATGCTCAGATGAGCACAAGTTTGTTTTCTATGACTGAATAGTCATTTTTGGCTAATTATTATGCTCTGAACACATGGGGATAGGTTTCAGATGCTTTTGAGGACTTTTAGAGGTGTTTTTACCACAAGGAAACTCAGGGAAGCTCAAGGCCACATGTAGAAGAGGTCATGCCCTGATGAGCCATGATCCATTTTCAGAGTTCTATTAGTCATTTTTGGGGATTTTATGTATTCTGAACCCAATGGTACAATCAGTATTTCCATTGGAGTTGAGCATCATCTTGTAAAAGAATCTTTGACAAATTAATCCCAAAGAGCCAAGTCCATTGATGGAGGCTCAAGGAGATGTAGCCCAGAGAGGGGTGAACTCCTTTATCATCTTGTTCTTGTTGTGAGTGTTTGCTGGTTATTATTTGCTGCAAGTTATTTTTGCTATTGTATTTATGAAAAACAACATAATTCATCTTACAAATATCTAACTCATGAACATGTAAAAGAAGATGCATAAACTTGGCACATAATCTATCTTGCATATTTTAACACATTGACCAAGGTCATGTAAAGTTTTATTTTAATGAAGTAGAGGGTGCTTGCATAACATAACAAGTTAGCCCACTATTTCCAGATTAGGTGGTATCAGAGCATAGTTTGTCTTTGCTCATGTGATTGCCATTGATAGCTAGAGTTTTAGCTATTGGTATTTGTGCAAGTTTTGTGTTGAAGTTTGATATCTTGCAAGGATGGAGGAAGCTTCAAACAATGATAGTTCTCACACATCTTCATTATCCAAGTTCTTTGACAAAGAGATGTTGAAGGAGTTTGCAACCATGAGAGATATAGTACAAGAGTTGTGGGAAGATAGAGAAGAGAGGATTGCTCTTGAAGTGCAGTTGATGGCCATGAAGGAGGAGAAGCACCAACTTCTTGAAAAGTTGCATGAGATGGAGACTCAACTCCATGAGGCAAATGAAACCCTTACCAAGTAAATGCATGAACATGAGGTATGTAATGTTAGTTTATCTTCAAATTCCTCTCAAGATGAATGCTTTAGTGTTTATGAAAATCACACAAGAGGAATAGGGTCCAAGTTATTGTTAAAAATGGGCTATGAAGGTAGAGGATTAGGCAAGCATGCACAAGGCATTGTTGATCCTATTGTTGTTGAAGAGAGACCCAAGTATTGTGGTCTTGGATATGAACGGAAAGATGGAGAAAATTCCAAAGTTGAGGAGACAAGGGAAACAGTTCCAAGAACAAATTTTGTTTCAAGTTCACCTCCTCAAGAAAGCTATAAAGGTGAAAGTTCAAGAACTTTTGTTGCAAGTTCAACCTCTCCAGCATGCAAAGTATGTGTTCAAGATGAATGCAAATGTGTGAAACGAAAGAGTTGTGACAGTGATGAGGAAAAGAACATTGTTGTTGGTCTTCAAAGGAGAGCTTGTAACTCTTCAAATTCACCTCCTCAAAGAGGCGATAAAGGTGAATGTTCAAGGTATAATTCTGACTATCATTCAGTTTCTTTTGATTATGTTATGCATGATAAATTTGCATGTAAAAATGGAAGAAAAAGTCCATGTAAATATTGTGGTTTATATAACCATCATATTTCAAAATGTTGGAAAAGATTGACCACTTTCAGGAAACTTTCCAAGCAAAGACAACTTGAAAAGAGGATGAAAAAGATTTGCACTCATTGTCAGAAGTGGGGTCATCTCATTGACCAATGTTGGACATTGCATCCAACCACTCATCCACAGCACAAGAAGCAGATGGATAAAGATATTGGCAAGAATGGAAGAGGAGATTCCATCATTGATGTGAGTCAAGATGATTCACAAGAGGACGATTTTCAGCAGAAGAGATCACCATTGAGTTGGCTTGGTAAGAAATGGTTGAATTTATTGAGCAAGTAAGGCTTGCATTTTTCTGTTGTAGATGCACATTTCAACCTTATGTATGCATTTATGGAGAGTATGACAAGTTGTAGCAGTTTATCACAACTTGTATGATGCAAGTTGCATGTGAATGCAATTCATTTGAAGGCATTCTTGTTTGTTGCACAACTTCACCAGGAGGATGTAAAAGAGGGGTATGATGTTCACTTGTTACAGCCATATATCTTTTTCATATTCAGCTCTTATGTACCCACATGTTTCGGGTTTATGTACTTATGTTTGTACTGGAAGGAGAGTTGAAGAGTTATGCACATACATGTGTTTTTGTGTGTGTGTAAATAGTGAACCGGTGATAGTTCATCATGAATGACTCATGATTGTAACATGATTGTGTATCATGAATGTCGACTCGTCAGTTTGGGAAGGTCGATATGTTTCAAATGAGTCTCGACTTGTGTCGATGTTGTCTTGACGACTATGTTGTGTCGATCATGTTTAGTCGATGGTGTTTGTTGGCTTGTAAGTTGGTTTTGAGTACACCAAGATGCAGGAAAACACCATGTGCTTTGATGAAGTACAAGATGCGACCGTTTTCTTGAAGAGAAAAAGACTTTGTTGGCATCATTTTCAGTCTTGTATAAATTTGTTTTCAAGATTGATGGTTTTCTTGGTTTGTGACAAGATGTCGCAGGGAAGTTTTTTTGCAGCCATTATAGAGCGGATTGTTGATGTCAAAGAGTTTACAAGAGGGACTTGATTCTTAGTGGGAAGTTTGGCAGTATTCCAAGCACAAAGAGAACAATGGTTCAGTAGTAGCCAGAGAACAGTGGTTGAGGGACATAGCCAGTTGCAGTGCAAGGCATGTGAAGGTATCCAGGTGATTGTCAAAAAGACTTTTCAAGTAGAATCATTTGATAGAACTTGGAAGCAGAAGAGTATTGAATCTCAGGAAGATCATCATAAGCTTTTGTGGGTCCAAAAGGCTTTCAATGGGAAGGCATGATCAGAATCTGGACCAGGGGTTAAAATTTAGCTCAAAAATAAAAGTTCTTGAAATTGCCTCAAAACCAATGGGTACATAGCCCTCGTCGTCATGAACCCAACGCAACTTGTTTGGGTTCAAACGGACGTCGAGTGATTGAGATATCTCGTTCTGTTCGAATCGTCAAACAGGCAAAAAAATTATGCTGACTGTACAGTCCGTACAGTCTTTACAGCTGACGTGGAAGAGTTCGTACAATGATGTGGAATGTCTGTACAATGACATGGCATATGGTGATGTGGCATTCGGTTATTGGCAGATGTAGACGAATCAATTTGTGACACGTGGCATCATTTTGGCAAGTGGTTTGGTGCCACGTGGCCCAGTCGTGGGCTACCATGTGGCACCTTGTTATTGGTTTGGTTGTTTGTTTAAAAGTTATGGAGTCCCTGGGGATCGAACCCCAGACCTCCCCCACCATGGCATAGCCTTTGCAAAGTCCGCGCTACCAACATACCACACTGTATTTCTTGTTATATGAATGGTTTAATATATATTTAAAATGGATTTGTTTTATGGTTGGCGCGGGGGTCGAGGCTGGGGCTTAGCCCCAACCCTCGATCGCACAACCCATATCCATATGACCATACAGTGGGATCCACAACCACTGTTGGTGTGCACAAATTTTGGATTTGGTTTGAAACGGTTAGCCCGCAGTTGTATTGTCAACCCATATGACCTTGCCTCATTTGTGCGAAGGAGTTTAAACGGTTTAACCACGCATCCGATACGTGGTGTTTAATCATTGGTTTAAAAACTTAGCCCTTTTTGTTTGAGCGCGTGGTCACATGGTGACCCTTATGACCATGGCCTTGGTGGTTAGGGGCTAGGCGCACCCATAATCGTCCTACAGTTTCACCCGTTTTACGGTTGCACGTCGGTGCTAGATTTTAGCACGAGTTTGAGAGCGTGTTATAGGTTGGCCACACAGAGGTGCATTTTGGCAAACCAGAGACAACAAGCTTGAAGGAATAAAATGGCAGGAGGCCTATCTTCTTCATTTTTTGGCCAAATGAGGTGCCGAAAAAGCCCAACTAGGGTTTTTTAGACTTTCTGAATCCATTGGCACTGTTTTCAAAGCCATTTGAAGACTTTGTTTGTAGGTTTTTCACCATTGAAGTTTCAGAGAGCTCCAGGGAGCTTGAAACCCTCTGTTATCGGACAAATTGGTAGGTGCAGACACTAACTGATCTCCCTAGATCCACCTGGATCTAGAACAAAACACACAAGAACATGATGCTTTCCTTAAGTTTTAGATATTGAATTTACTAACTAAAGAGGGATGAGTGACATACCGTTTAAATGTCGCTTCCTCTCGCCATCGCCATCCTAGCTCTGTTCCAACGCTCATACAATGATGATCCTATAAAAGAACGCAACCAACCAAAGTGATAGTAATAGCATAAACTCAATATAAACCTATGTATGTGATCAAGGAATCATACAATAAAACATAACAAGCTTTATAGGAAAGAATCACATTACTGTATCATATTAAATGTGAAAGAGAGATTACAACCATGGCCTTGATGTCGTAAGGTCCCTTCCAACTGTCCTTCGTTCCCCACACACTTTCACTCCAAGAATTCTGAGAGCATAGATCTGATAATATTCACAATCTATCTTGACAAAGGCAAATCTCAACGCCACTCCAACCAAGCTAATAATTCCAAGCCAACTAAAAGCTAATAAGCTCAAGAACCCCTTCTCCATGAGAGCTCCTCTCCTTTTATAAGTTGAAGAGGATAAGGTGAGGAGGTTAGGATGATCCCACTAAATCATGAAAGCGAGTAAGATCCAAACCATTCAGATGCCACCTCACAATAGAAGTTTCTCCTTCTAGAAGATTCGAGAAAACGAGCGTTTTTCCCACATGTAAGCATTCTCATACCCTGCTTATAGTGCAACCTGCGATTTGTTCATTCCCTAGCTATGGTGCAACCTGCGAGAATTAGTCATTCTCACACCCTAATACATAGGCAGCATGCGAACTTCCTCTTTTACAGGGTTTTTACTAGGGAAAATGCAACTTCTTTTCTCAGGAAAAGTTCTTCTCCCTTCTCTCTTCAGGAACTCATGCCACTGACCCATCTGAAGGCAACAGATAGGTTTACATCATTAACGGTCATAGGGATGACGAAAATAATGTGTAATAGAGAGCCCCCCAAAGTATGAAGTTAGAACAGAGTGATAGCTAAAATACTTTGTCGAGTGTGTGTAGGGAACAAGAAACAATCGGTCGGAAACCTGCCAACAAACAAGGAAATACAGTACAATAATATATCATCACTGAGGTAGGAATTCCCATACTCAGAATACAAATGAATCAAAGCATAAATGCCAACATGTGAAGATCCATGTCAAGTAAGACAAGTCATGGCCACCAAACATACACTGTGGATCCATGCCAATATGACTCAAATCTGAACATAGCCACCAAAAATACACTGTGGATCTATGTGTTAAAGACTCAAATTTGAACATAGCCACCAGAAATACAATGTGGATCTATGTAACAGTACACTGAATATACTCCAACGCAACCTGAATCTGTCAGAAAAGATCCAGGGTATTCATCTCCACCACTCTATAGTATGAATCTAACCATGTGAATACATGTGTTGAAGTCGAACATGGTAGAAACCACTTGATTACCGGTCATTAGTGTATACCGTTAACAAGCGTGAGGGAAATCACCATTAATGTCAATGACTCCCAAGGTACTCTGGTACAATCCAACGAATGTGAATCAATGAGCTGAGGTTGAACACTCGATGAAATCTCTCGATCAGGGGTCGATAATGAAAACCCACTGTCGAAAGCGAGGAAACCTTCCATTCAGGCATGCAAGTTCCAAGGTACCAATTAGTTTCTAAATCTAATTCCTAGATAATGAGTTGAAGTCGACAGGAAAAGACTCATCACAGGAGGGCCTTAATGTATCCCACATCAATGACATGAAACAAGTAACAAGATTTGATGTAGATCAGAGTAACAAGTGATTCAGGACTGACTCAGGGATGGCTGACGCAATAGAAGGCTTAAAAACTGCAGAAATGGCCAACGCAATAGAAGGCTTTCCGGGTTGAACTTCTCTTTTAACATATTGACGACGTGACAACTATCTTGGAAACACTGAATCAACAATAGGGATCATAGACCAATTTATAATCTTATAAAGGAGTATGATCAGGAGACAAGTGGATTTTCCAACCTAGACACAAAGCGAGTGAAAGGGTGTCATGTTCAAAAGTGACTCTTCCACAGAATACAGGTTTAAACACAATTCTTTCCCAATTTTTTCCCCCACCATTTCTGGCAAGTACCTCTTTATTTTTACGCAAGCTTGAGGAGGATAACATATGCTTGTAAATGTAAGCTCATCCTTTGGATGAGTCCCTCAGAGTATTTTTAACGAACCCTAGAAAGGAGTGGTTTGGTCCCACATGGGCCTTTCAATGTTTGTTTTATGAGTCCAAAGAAAGAAAACTCAGGGGTTTTTCATGTTTTGAGAGTCTGAAAAAACACTTAAAAGAGAAATCTCCCAGTTCCTTTTTCGTAAATTAGTCTGATGAGACCGAAAAAGAGATAAAATATCGCTCAACATACATTTTATTCAAATACTTTAATGAGCGTGAAAAGAACAATATCGCTCGGCAATCTTTTCATGTTTAGAGAGTCTGAAAAGAGCTTAAAGGGAACTCCAGGGGGTTCCTTTTTCGTATAACCTTTATGAGTCTGAAAAAGTGATAAAAGTATACCCGGTTACATTCTCATTGATTTACGAGCATGAGAAAGAACAAAGACTAAGCTCAGTAACTTATTCTCATGTATTTACGAGCATGAGAAAGAACAAAGACTAAGCTCGGGATTGTTTTCATTTTTACGCAAGCTTTAAAACAAAACAAAACTATGCTTGGGATAGATTTTAGTTTTTACACAAGATTAAAAAATAAACAAAACTATGCTTGGACCTGGTTTCATTTTTACACAAGCTTGAACCAAAGGAAACTATGCTTGAGGTAAGTGGTTTCATTTTTACACAAGCTTGAACCATAGAAAACTATGCTTGCAACTTCCCAACGCATGGTTGGTACTTAGCCCCCAACTTAAGAACAAAGACTAAGCTTGGGGCTCAAACTTCAGCATGAAGTCCAGAGGCTGAGGCAAATGCCCCCCAAGCTTCATTTCATCCAACTGCAAAGGAGAATGAAATGAAGCTTCAAATACTAGACGAAGGACTTGACTCAAATAGAGAGAGGGAAAACTATTTCATTTTTTAACGAGCTTGAAATAGAAACAAGAACTATGCTCGTAACCTCTATTTCATTTTTTAAACGAGGTTGCCTAAGAGACACAAAAACTATCCTCGGAAGTGGTTTCATTTTTTAACGAGCTTGAAATCAAAAAACCATGCTCAAAGACCTTT
>JASDQU010101972.1:108332-118555 GCA_032191745.1 Picea mariana
AGGTTTTGACCCTCGCTTATCTTTCTTCTTCTTAATCTTTCTTTTCTTCTTCTTCTTATTCACTAGGTTATTAGCTTCAAAACTTTCTCCCGACGAAGAAGATGAAGTGGAAGGCAACATTGCAAGCGAAGAAGGCAAAGAAGACCTTACTGGCGAAGAAGGTGAAGGATCAACATGAGGTTGATGCCCTTGGGGGGAAGTGCTTGTGACTAAAGCACTAACTGCATTCGGGATTACCTGAGTGGAAAACAACCATACCGGTAATCCAATAGTGAGACCTGGAAGGCTCAAAGTAGCGATGTGAGGAGGACCAATGTTTCCATAGGAAGGAAAAACAAAAGGTTCCCCTGGAGCAGGGGTTCCTTCATTGGTCATTCCAAGAACGTACGCCATTAAATAAATATCCAACCT
Organism: Picea mariana; assembly: GCA_032191745.1. Taxonomy (NCBI): domain Eukaryota; kingdom Viridiplantae; phylum Streptophyta; class Pinopsida; order Pinales; family Pinaceae; genus Picea; species Picea mariana. The sequence continues at coordinate 108,744 of JASDQU010101972.1, forward strand.
AGAGTCTACTAGGGAAAACAAACAGCACATGCTAAAAATCTAGTAAGCAAGCAAGCAAACAAAACCTTCTCACAATGAACGCACTAGTTGGTGATGAAATCCAATGTCGCGGGAACAACGTAAGAAGGGGCTGAGATAGATCAGGTGGAAAATTTACGTTGACGACCTGCTTAACGGACTTACACCCTGGTGCAAGCTCCCACACATAATCATGGGTATACCCTCCAAGGAGCTTGAGTGAGTTTGGCCAACGTCGATTCCAGGTACCATGAAGACTTGCCCCTCCACAGTCAGCTTGTGTAAAGACCCTAAAGAGAGATCCCACTAAGGTTAACACTGACAACAATAAAGCCTGGGGGGACAGTCGACAGTCTAATCCACACGCAAGGGCAGGGTATCTAGCCCGAAATCAACTTGAGAGGATTCCACTCATCATTGTGGGTATACCTCTCAAGCGATCCCCATAATACGCGCAACCTCTACACCAAGACCAACAAAGTAGGGTGAGTAACTCTGCCAGTCTCAATGTGACCTCGTGACTGACCCTTGTGTTAGAAGGGCTTCTCAGGACAAAATGTAATAAGTGGGTTTAACCGCTCCCTAACTCAAAATTCTATGTTTGTTTGCAACTTTGGAAAGTTATCTTTCACACCTATTCCAAAGCCCTACAACTAATCTAATGTAGGTTTGCTACCAGAAAATATAAAAATGTCTAATCAATTTTCATAAGCGCTTTATTTTATGGCTGTTGTTACTCAAGAGGAAAATGGCGTGGACAATATGGTGTTTTGACCGACTCGAAAATTATGCAAAGATATGAAGATGCAATCTTTTCATTTCAATGAAAGATATGCTACGAGAAGGAGAAAACATTTATCATTCCCATATGCATGATGTCCCGAAATATATTAAACTCATCAATATCAAGATTCTCAAGAAATGAGAAAAAGGTACTGAACACCAATGCACGATTCATGGCCCCCCCTGGCCATTTAAGATCAAAAAACACCAAAGAATCATGCAATTTCGCTACTTCAAATGCAAGGATGCCCCCAATCTAATATAAAGCAAGAAATTAAATCCAAACTAAAAGTTCTCTTTTAAAGCGAACTATTCAAAAGAAATCTGATCTTTACCTAAATAATTCTAAAGAAAACACATGCTTTGTAATTGAAAGACACTCAAAGCAAGAGACTAATCCTTAAAAATCAAACAAAGCAAAAGTGGCTAAAAGAAACTCAAAGGATGTCAAGCAGACTGTAAGCAGATCAATATAGGCTCTAAAATCTCAATCCAGTTGATCAAAACAAAACTGGGTCATGAAAATATGACAAGACCCAATCCAAAAAGTTTACAAACAAGTTCGCAGCCTAGCAGTATATTATAGTGCGAGAATTAGGTATTATCGTAGGCTAGACACTGGTAGGGTGCGAGAAGTTCACATTGAACCTAACAGCAGGGTGCAAACATCAATGATTCTCGCAGTCCACAGAAAATTACAGTGCGAGAATGTCTGTAATCAAAGAAAATTTTGAAAAAGGACAGGGAATCTAAGTGAACTTCTAGATCTAGAGAGTCTAGATGGATGTCCCACAGAATCAGAAACCAGAAAACAAGCAATCAAAGCAAGGGAAACTAGACTAACTAGGAAACAATYCGTTCCCCAGTGGAGTCGCCAATTTTTTTATCGGACAAATCGGTAGGTGCGGACACTAACTGATCTCCCTAGATCCACTTGGATCTAGAACAAAACACACAAGAACATGACGCTTTCCTTAAGTTTTAGATATTGAATTTACTAAATAAAGAGGGATGACTGACATACCGTTTAAATGTCTCTTCCTCTCGCCATCGCCATCCTAGCTCCGTTCCAATGCTCATACAATGATGATCCTGTAAAAGAACACAACCAACCAAAGTGATAGTAATAGCATAAACTCAATATAAAACTATGTATCTGATCAAGGAATCATACAATAAAACATAACAAGCTTTATAGGAAAGAATCATATTACTGTATCATATTAAATGTGAAAGAGAGATTACAACCATGGCCTTGATGTCGTAAGGTCCCTTCCAGCTGTCCTTCGTTCCCCACACACTTTCACTCCAAGAATTCTGAGAGCATAGATCTGATAATATTCACAATCTATCTTGACAAAGGCAAATCTCAAAGCCACTCCAACCAAGCTAATAATTCCAAGCCAACCAAAAGCTAACAAGCTCAAGAACCCCTTCTCCATGAGAGCTCCTCTCCTTTTATAAGTTGAAGAGGATAAGGTGAGGAGGTTAGTATGATCCCACTAAATCATGAAAGCGAGTAAGATCCAAACCATTCAGATGCCACCTCACCATAGAAGATTCGAGAAAATGAGCATTTTTCCCATGTGTAATCATTTTCGCACCCTACTTATAGTGAAACCTATGAACTGTTCACACCCTAGCTATGGTGAAACCTGTGAGAATTAGTCATTCTCGCACCCTAATACATAGGTAGCCTGCGAACTTCCTCTTTTACAGGGTTTTTACTAGGGAAAATGCAAATTCTTTTCTCAGGAAAAGTTCTTCTCCCTTCTCTCTTTAGGAACTCAGGCCACTAACCTGTCTGAAGGCAACAGATAGGTTTACATCATTAACGGTCATAGGGATGACGAAAATAATGTGTAACACCCTCATTGATTGAGGTCATGCTTAGATGAGCACAAGTTTGTTTTCTGTGACTGAATAGTCATTTTTGGCTAATTGTTATACTCTGAACACATTGGGATAGGTTTCATAGGCTTTTGAGGAATTTTACAAGTGTTTTTTCCACAAGGAAGCTCAGAGAAGCTCAAGGCCACATGTAGAAGAGGTCATGCTCGGATGAGCCAAGATCCGTTTTCAAAGTTCTATTAGTCACTTTTGGGGTTTTTATGTATTATGAACCCAATGGTACAGTGAGTATTTCCATTGGAGTTGAACAGTATCTTGTAAAATAATATTTGACAAATTAATCCCAAAGAGCCAAGTCCATTGATGGAGGCTCAAGGAGATGTAGCCCAGAGAGGGGTGAACTCCTTTATCATCTTGTTCTTGTTGTGAGTGTTTGCTGGTTATTATTTTCTGCAAGTTATTTTTGTTGTTGTATTTATGAAAAAAAAAAAATTAATCTTACAAAGATCTCACTCATGAACATGTAAAAGAAGATGCATAAACTTAGCACATAATCTATCTTGCATATTTTAACACATTGAGCAAGGTCCTGTAAAGTTTTATTTTAATGAAGTAGAGGGTGTTTGCATAGCATAACAAGTCATCCCACTATTTTCAGATCACATAGCCATGCTCTCAATGAGGGAGAGGCTTGTTTCTAAGAGGAGGATGGGATAGGGCGTATTTCCTTTAATTTTGAGATTATAGGTTATACAATTCTTTTGTATTTGCTCTATCTTTCTCTAGGATTCACGAGAGATACTACAACCCTAGACTTCACATTCATAAAGAATAATAGGTGTAACAAGAGTCTCAAAGAGGAGTTTCTTCTTATCCCAACTCCAAAGATCAGCTGATTTACAATTGTTTTCAAGCCAAAAATAAACTTTCCATCCCCCAATAATCCTTTTCTCAATGCTAGAATTCCAATTGAGCTTGTGGTGAATATCAAATCCAAAATATTTTTATGAAGTCACTTCCTCCAAGTTGTTGTTGTCATATATGAAGGTATCATAAGGGATCTTATTGGATTTAATAATCATGACCTTAGTCTTATCAGTATTAAGATTCATACTCATATTGGAGCAAAAATCCTTGGGGATTCTTAGTTGGTTTTCAAGATCATGGGGACTCCTTTCCATAAGAATGATATCATCGGCATAAAGAAGAATATTGATGACTATACCAGTGAGAGTAGGGCCGACACAACCTTCTTTTTCCAAGAAATCTTCTAACTTGTCAATGTATATGCCAAAAAGGGTAGGGGACAAGGGAAAACCTTGTTTGACTCCGATATTGCAGTAAATATCTTTTGACAAGCCCTGAGTGTTTTTAAACTTAGCAATTATGTTCTCATACATCCTTATTGGAGAAACCCTCAACTCGAGAGACACTTTTATATATTCCAACCTATTCCAAAGGTTTTTCCTAGGAACCATGTCAAAAGATTTTCTAAAGTCAACAAAACAACAAAAAATATTGGTTTTAGTATTGCAGATTTCATCTGCAATGATCCTAAAGGTAACAAGATGGTCAAAAGTTGAATGATATCTCCTAAACTTGGCCTGACCTTTAGCTCTTTTATTGTGACTTTATAGCCAAAGGATAATCTTCCTTTCAAAAATAATTCCATAAAGCTTGGCTAAAATTGGGCTAATCATAATGGTCCTATAATTAGAGGGAATGTTTCTATCCCCATTTTTTAAAATAGGAACAATGAGGCTTTGTGTCCAGGGTTTAGGGAAGTCATGCTTGACTTCTAAATTGAAGATCTTGTGTATGTGAGGGATAAGGATTGTCCCTCTAATTTTAAAAATTTCAGCTTGGTAGCATTTAATGTCCTTAGCTTTCCTATTTGCAAGCCGCTTAACCCCGAACTCTATGTCATCTAAAGAAAAAACTTCTTCCTTTGTAGGGACAATAGGAATGGTGTCCATGGCATTAGGGAACTCATAAATAGTTTTAAGGTAGGAATTCCAGTCCCTTAAGGGAATCCTATTTTTTTCTTTAGTATTTCATTTTAGAATTTGGCTCCAGAACTTCTTAGGATCCATATTATATAGTTATGAAAGTTTCTCTTGCCTTTGATTCATATATCACATTTTTTCCCTTTTAATTAGGGCTTTGTACGTATTGATCTTATCGAGTTTTAAGGACTCATTAGAAGCATCCCTAATGGATTTCCTAGAAATTTTACATTCTTTATAATACCAAGGGTTGGCCGTTCTATTATTTTTTTTATAGGACACCTCGAAAGAGAACTTGTTAATGGAAGTGGAAAGGGTAGCTGTAAAATTATGATAGAGTTCTTCAATGTTGTCCTTATAAGTTAGGATATTTAATTTACTATTTAAATCCTTTAAGAAAATGTCAAATTTACTTTTGTCAAAGCGCAAATTCCTTTGATTATCAGAATTCTCTTTAACGAAGCTCCTATGCATGGAAACGTTTAGAGTTAGGGTTAAAGGTTTATGATCAGAGTCAGGTTCATGGTCATTTAAAAGGTCAAAAGTTTCTATTTGGTTGGAAATGAGGATATCATATATCACATAATCTACAACACTACTACCTAGCCCACGAATACAAGTCATCTAGTTGGAGTTTGGCCACTTCATTACTCCATTGTAAATTATTAGGTATTTAGAGCTATAGAGCTTGACCAACTCAATACCAAACAAATTCTCAATTAGGTATTCAGAGATTATTTTGTAGCTATTAGAGAAAACAAGGTCCTCATCTAGCCATAAAGGATTATGGTTGGAGTCATTACTTAAAAGAGTATCTTGTTTAGTTGCAGTCCTAGCATTAAAGTCTCCTAGGAGGAGGATATTACCTTCATTTTTCAAGCTATAAATATCTTGTTCTAAATTATTATAGGGACAATTGTTATCTAGATTGGTTTTCTTATAAAAAGTAGAATTAACAGGTGAAAAATAAAAAATTGCTATATACATCTTCTTAGCATTGGTGTCTGAAATTTCTATCCAAATGTACTGATTGAGAGGGTCAATCTTATGAAGTTGAATGTGACAAGAAATGATCTTTATAATATAACAAGTTATGCCTCCTATCCCTCTACTGTGGGATTTTTTGTTCCATGTCGACCACAAGACAAATCCTTCTATGTTAGGGACCTTAGACTACTCATGCTCCCAAGTTTCAACTAGACGGATAATATCAATATCACTCAGGATCCAACTTATCATAGGACCTTTGCACCATGGAAATCCACGTCAATTCCAAAAAAGAATCCCGAGTATCCCAAGTTCCTATTTATTATTATCCTTCTCATATCTATCCCTAACAATAGATTTTTGATTTCTAATTATTGCCCATTTCCCTTGTTTCTTGACTTCCTTTACCTTTTGAACTTCCTTCCTTAATTTAGCTTGGTCTTCAGGAATGAGATCTTCATTTATAAATATTCCTTACCTTTTTAAGCTCGAAGATTTACTAAGTATGTTATATTTATGGTCATTACAACTTACTTTGACACATATCAACCTATATTTGTGATCAATTATTTTTCCTAGCCTCTTTGCTTCTATGAGGTAAGTTGTATCAATTTGTGATTTATTATTTAATTCTTATTTTACTATTTCTAGCGTATCCTCCTCTTGTTGTTCTTTTATAACAAAAATTATGAGGTTCAAGGCTCTTTTTTTACACTCATGGTCCAGTTCGATTAGCTTATTAATTTCTTCTTTGATGGGTTTGATATCAAATTTGTTTTCCATATTACTGAGGGTCAAATTGTTGGTTAGTTTTTCTTCTAGCTCTTTAATATTATCTCTCAAGTTGTGATTTTATTCAACCCCTCCTTCTTGGGTTGATTGTTTATCTTTTTCCATTTCTTGAATCCTATTCTTCATTGTTTGTAATTCACTCTTGAACCCTAAGAATCTATCCTCTATTTGAGTTTGAATGACATCTTTAATTTTTTTTATCAATCATTGCCTCTAGCTCTATTTGGAGTTTTATGTCTCTTTCTTCACTCCTTTTTTCTAATGTTTCTAACTATATTTGTATTTTGGCATATCTCTCTTCTCTCATTTTTTCTACTAATTCCATATAAACATAAAGGATCTCTAGGGTGATTTTTGGGGGGCCTCCCCCTGTTAGGTTGAGTTTTTGGAATAGGTGGCTGAGTGCTCATATTGAAAAGAAGAGAAAAAAAACTCAACAATTATTATTTTGGATTGACTTTATCTCTCAAATCAACTTTTACTTATGAAACTTAAAATAAAAAATAAATAAAATATATTTAAATCTCTTTACGTTGATAGATTATAAATATATTTTAAATTAAAATTGAATCAAAGTAAAAAGTGACTCACCTCATTTCATATGTCCAATTTCTAAAATAGTTGAAGAAGACAAAAATAATTTTTGAAAACCACACAGAAGTTCCGGAAAAACCCAAAACAAATTTCCAAAAACCGTAGAGAAGTTTTGAAGAAACCGAGAGAAACTACAGAAATTATTTTGGGTAAAAAAGGTAAAAACCAAAGAGAAGTATTATTCTGGTTCAAAACCATAGATATATAATGTTAGAAACAAAATATCTCCTTAAAAACAACAAAGAAGTATTATTCTTGTTGAAAACCACAGAGATATAATTTCAGAACCGCAAAGAAGTATTTTATGTGAGAACTTAATCTAAATTATATATTAATATTATATTATTTAACTATAAGAGTTATTATTACATAATAAGAGAATATTATACTTATTATATTATTATATTAAGTATTATTAGTATTACAATGTAATTATATATTATATTGTACTTTTATGTATCAAAAGGTCTATATTAAGTTGGATCTTAAGTGAAATTGATTGAAACTTGGGAGCATGAAGAATATAAGGTCCATGACATAGAATGTTTTGTATTGTGGTCAACATGGAACAATAAATCCTCCCGCTAAGGGATTGGAGACATTGTTTGTTACATAAAAACAAACATTTCTCCACATACAACTTCATAAGAAAGACACTCTTAATTAGTACCTATGGATGATGGAGATTTCATATATTAATGCTAAGAAGAAATGTATAGGAATTTGTTATTCCATGCCTATTAATTCTACCCTTTACAAGAAAAAAAATCTAGATAAAAAATGTCCTTACAAAAGCTTAGAACAAGATATGTATAGTTTGAGAAATGAATATAGTATCCTTCAGCTAGAAGAATTTAATGCTAGAATTACAACTAATCAAGCTATTCTTTTAAGCAATGATTTCAAGCCTAATGATCCATGGCTAGATGAGGGCCTTGATTTAGCTAACAGATACAAAACAAACCTTGAAGACCTAACCAAGAGTTTGTTTGGTACCATGCTAATAAAGATCTATATTTCTCAAGATATAATATATTTCAATGGTCTAATGTATATGTTGAAATCTAACAGGATGACTTGTATCCATGGGCTGAGTAGAATTTTTATGGTTTATGTGATATTAGATATCCTTGTATACAACCAAATAGTAAATTTTGACCTTCTAAATGACCACGAGCCTCAATCTGATCATATACCTTTAAACCTAACTTTAAACGTTCGCATACACAAAATCCCCATTGAAGAGAATTCTAATAACCAAAGGCACTTTATTTTTGACATAAAATAGAGATGATATTTTCTTAAAGGACTTAAATAGTGAATTATATATCCTATCATGTAAGAACAATTATTATAGCTTCATTTGACACCTTCTATGCTCATGACGACACATTGGCCTCAGTTACATCCCTTTCCCTATTTGCAGGAGAAAAATCCCCCTTTTCCTACCTAAAAACATATTAAAAAATCCCATTTTTCAAGATGTACGTGAATCTCCTTAAAGAAACTTGCATACATACACAATTTTCTAGTCAGAAACCTACGTACATGTTTAATTATCTAAAAAAAAATATAATTCTGAGTATTTCGAGCAGATTTGATGGGTTCCCTAGGTTCCCGACCTCCTATAGCCCGTGCATAACTACTCCAAATAACGAAAGGGAGTATAAAAGAGAGCCTTGGGATGGAGGAAAGACTTATGAAAGAGATGCAACCTTATGCTGGCAGTTTACATATATCACTACAAGCCCATGTTTCCCTATATTTTGAGAGATTGTCTAACCCCCCTAAAAACCCTTCTTTTCACGATTTGTTTTCCTCTTTATCTCACTAAGAAGAAAGCCATTGTTTCCTTGGACCCACCGGGACACAAAGCTTTAGAGGTGTTATTTGTCATATCATGCCTTGGGTGGAAGAACTTGGAGCCTAGTTCCTGCATTGTACCACAATGGTTACATGTTGTAACCAACCCCTTTTTCTATTTGTTTTTTAACATAAACGGTTGGGGGTTTGTATATTAAAAAAAGAGCATCAAATCTCCAAAAACCACATATGGTAGAGTGAAAAATCCTCTACTGCTTCCATAAGAGTCTAACGATCTATGGAAATCTAAGGAAACTATATCAACTAGTCCATAAGAACTACAACTCTTCCAAGTAAAATTGGCAACATACAAGTTCAAAAGTAACAAAATTTTATAATTCATTTGAAACCTGACTAATGGTTTAGAGAAGGCTTTGGGTCTTCCTGTTGTTCCACTTGTGACATTGTTGGGTTCACCTTTGCATGGTGAAAGTTTGCATGTCCTAGTGCTGAAGGGAATGAAGGGTGGTCGTTGTTGGCTGTTGAGTGAAAGGTGGATGGGAGCCGAGACTAACCAAAGATGATAGAATTCTTTGGTTGCTGTGGGTTTTCCAATTGTTGGGTGACAACCCTGAGTTTCCTTGTGTTCTTGTTAATTCCCCTTAAGGCTATTTCCAATTATTGCTTATGTTGTGTTTCCTATTGATGCATCTGAGCTTGCAGGCTCGCCATTTCCTCTTAGAGCCTCTGTATCTCTCTATTGTGAAGAGCATCTGTGCGCTCCTCCATTCTTCTAACATATATTTGTAAAGCATGAAACTGTTCTCGGATCTCCTACAAAACACAAGTTGGACAAGATTAGGGTTCTTTTTATCTACACCACATATTTACACAGAGACTTAGTAGAAAACAAGTCAAGAAGGAGTTGAAGAAATGATGAACACAGACGGAGTAAGAAGGGAGAGAATACCAATCGAA
>JASDQU010101972.1:118773-165800 GCA_032191745.1 Picea mariana
AAAAAGGGGTAAGGAGGATGAATTCTTGAGTTGTGAGAGGGATACATGTCACACGTGTAAGGTTAAGGGAGCCAATCATAAGAGAGGATTTGGTTATTAACGAGGTGGCTCTTTTCTAAGGATTTCAAAGATTTAGCTAGATAGTCTACTTCAGTGTTTTGAGAGCGGAGGATATGAAAAAAACGTATTCTGATGAAGAGTTGTTTCAAGATGGTTATTCGTGAGCAGAGGCCATTAGAAGATTGAGTTGCAGAGTTTGAGAGGCCAAGAAGATCCTTTATGACTAATTTGGATTCCCCTAGCACCACAAGAGTTTGTATGCTTCGTGCATGAGCTATTTTTAAACCCATGTACACTGCTAGAGTTTCTTCTCTATTGTTGGTATTTTCTCCAAACCCATGAAATATCAACTACCTTTTGTCCATCGAAATCATAGATGACTCCCCCCATGCCTGCCACCTCTAACCAACCCCTTTTGTTGTTATCAATAAAAGAACTCTCATTATCGTCCAATTATTTTTATTAATTCATGATTTTAATGATATTATGTGTATCTTATCTTGAATCTAACATAAAATTTGATTGGTTATATTTAATTAGTTAGTGGAAAACCACTTTCATGCAGTTGCATACTTATTTGGTTGCAGGAGTTTCACAAGATCATATTCAAGGATTTCTGAAGTGAAAGACCTCAAGAGGGATCAACTTCAAACGTTGGGTTCCAGGTATGTCATATTTCCCATCTTCCAAAATTTAGTTATTGCAAGTAGTTATTTCCAATTGATTGTCTAATTAGAGGTTGAGAGGAGTATTTTAAAGGAACTTATATGCTATGGCCCCGATCCAAATCCATATGACTTATATTTTTGTAACAGAATTGGCGTCTCCGCTGGGAAATCTCCCTTTCTTGGGTCGTTAGGGTTTCTTTCTTTATGCATTTATTTTGAATCTTTTTCCGTTCTTTAATCCTTTTGTTAGCCTTCTATAAATTTATGAAATCCTTTTTGAATCTTCCAGACCCTCCTCTCTGATTTAAAGAGGATTTTTAAGGGTGTACCCAGGTTTATATTAGTAAAGTTGCATACATACACAATTCACTCTAGTTGAAGTCATGTACATACACTACTAGTTCATTGGAAAGTCACATACATGTTTTGTGAGGGCGTTTTTCTACTTTTTCTAGACTTGTGGAGGTTGGGGTTCTGACTCTATGGCATCTTTCTAGGTCCTTCTAGGTCTTTAGAGTGGTAATTGCGTTTCAGAATTAGTTTCCTCTACTTGCAATAATATAATAAAAGTTTAAAAATATTTTACAACTTTCTTATTTAATCATGGTTGTTTTTTGGATTTTATGGTTCAGGGTTTTAGAAAGATCTATTGGATGATTGTTACACTCAGTTTCATGTTCTTGCAGTGTTCTTAGGTTGTCTAGTCTTCTGTTTTCAATCTTTCTTCCCCTTTTCTTTCTTGTTTTCTTGGTTTTCATAAAGTAAAAGTGTAAGAGTGTGTGTTTGTGACTTTTCTTTATTTCCCTTTTGCATTTGCATCTGAAAAAGAAAATTTCATCATACAAACATTTTCTCTTTTATTTCACTTTTGTATTTTTTGAAAAACAAAAAAATATGTTGTTTCTAGAGATTCAAAGAAAATAATTCCAACCTTATTAGTTGTTTGTTACAAGGAAAATATCTCTATGGCTAGGGGTAAACCACACCAGATGGAAATGACTACATAAATCAACTCTAATATCAAGTATGTTATATAAACAAATATGCTAACAAGACAAGATACGAGGCCTACCTCATCCAGACGTTCGATGAAGTCCACCATTGAGCATTTGACCCAAAGAAATATACTTGCAACTAGTCCTCAACAACCAAGAAACGAAAGAATATGGTGATAATGTATAATGTATAATATGGTGATAAGAAACACAAGCATAATCCATCAACATTCATAACAAATACGCCCATGGAATAACAATTCAAATATTTGCAAGATATTAATTGGATGAGAAAACAGTATTTCTATTAAAATATAATCAGCAGAAGTGAATGAGTTACAAACTTCTGTGTCAGCACAGTTCGGAACCGAGAAACTAAGTTGCTTCCAGTTGGGCTTCCACCACTTCCATCCTCCACCAAAGGCAAGCTCATATAAGAGAGACAATGAAGTTATCAATCAATAAGGGAAGAACTTGGGGGATGAACAATGTGTTCAGACTTAAAGGACAAAGGGATGCAGACTCAATGTGAAGTGAATCATTTCTCTAGAGTAACTTTTCTCTCAAAGTTGAATTATTTCTCTCCTTTTCCATAGCTCGGATTTGGCCCATTTATAGCCTTCAATTGGAATTGAAGGGCCAATTCAGAATGTTTCCTGTATATGGAAGTCCAATGATCATTGATCTTGTGATGTGACATGGAAACCGGACATAATTTTTTAATTTTGGGCACATTTCCCAAGGTACATGGGCTGTAGTGGTGCAACCTATGTATATGCATGTTGTAATATAGGTAGGGCACGTATATGTGGAAAAATCATGTTTTTAGCTCTAGGATTTGCAAAAAAGGGACTTCAAGTTTGCATAGGGAAATGGAAAAAGGCCCTCTGTGCAATATTGCATGGGGTGAGGCAAATCTTGCTATAACAGATGCCCCCTAAAGTGTGAGGTCATAGGAGTATCTACGATGGCTGAAATACATTGTAAGACCCAGAAATGGAGTAATGGGGACCCGACTAGAACAACTAGTTCCTCATTACAATATGTACATACTTTGCATACATGGTTGCTAATTTGAATTACACTGCAAATCCAAGTGAAAATATACCAAACAACTGTCCATGTCCATGAATAGAAAAATACAAATGTGGTTACAAGACAAAGGTTTTCATAGTCACAAACAATTCCCATTAAAACCAGTCTCAAAATTAGTCTGAAGATATATGTATACAATGGAGTACAATCTGATCTCCCATGATCACTGAAGTCACATAGGTACTGGTCCAATGAAAAGGTAGCAACAAATCAAAAGAGTTGCGACTATAAACTGATGTCTTCAAGTATTCTACACAATCCACCAAAGGTGCAATTCTACATCATGTGAATAAAGGAGTTAAGGTCGAACACAATGAGACTTCGTTTGATTATAGGTCATTGAGGTATATCATTAACAAATGCGAGAAAACCTACTGATGGTGAAAGTAGGTATCAAGGCACCAAGTACATTCTTACAAGTGTGAATAAATAAGTCGGGGTCAAACACTTGAAGAATCCATTGATCAGGAGACATCAATGTATTCCCAACTGTCAATGGCGAGAGAACCTGCCACTAATGATGACAAGCCTCTGGGTACTCATAGGACTCTAGGTATCGTCTCTAGAATATATGAGTTGAAGTTGATGGAAGGAGACCCACTGAAGGGAGAGCATTAAGTCATCTCTCATCATTCATCACGAGGTACAAAGCAAAAGCTTGATGATTTGGAGGAAATCAGATGAAGAACATATTCACGAACCAACAACCTTGCGTGTCTTTCGTGTGTTCCAAGTGAAATCGGTACACGAAAAAGACCCATTCAATAACATTCAATGAGAAAAATTGCTAACAAAGGCAACGAACCCACCAATAAGGATAATGGAATCCAAGACATTGCACAAATCCCAATGTGTGAATACATGTCTTGTCGTCGAACACAAGGGAAACCACCCAGTCAATGACCACTAATTAAATGTCGACTGTTGGGTTCAAGGTTACCTAGAAATGAGGAAACTAGGACTAGGGTGCGCAATATGACTACAACTTCATGTGATTCTGAGACAATCTGAGGGTATGTCCGACATGAAAAGTCAAGAGTTCCGAGGAATTTCTGACATAGGTTGATAGACATCATTTGAACAAGAGCATGAGACATATGGAAGACTCTAGAAGCATAGACTCAATGATGAAACCATGAGATGCAGGATGAATCAATCAAATTCTCCATAGGGACTGGAAGAGTAACCAGTTGGGGGAGTAAACTCTCTGTAATGAGCTCAACTTCCTAAGGTCATGCTAAACCCAAAATTACGATGACAAGTGGACTCAAAAATTTTGTGCTCTATTCAAAGGCGACACGACTACTGCCAATATAAGATAATACTCCCTTCCCTCCCATCTTTTTTGTTTTTTCATAGTCAAATGAATTCTATGATATAGAGGAGGTAACGAGTGTTGTAAGTAAGCAAAACTAGTTCCAGCAGTGGAACATACCTATGCTCAATGCAAGGAGGTGCATGAAGGATATGGAAACTCAAGGGAATGTTACCTCCTAGGTATAGGGTGTCAAGATGTGAAGGATATAAACAAGGATATTCTTGGTTGAGGATGCAAAAATGTTGAGGAAAACGGTTCATAACGCAAAGAAAGAACCAACAATAGGCTCAATACTGTAAGCAAGGGCATGAGATGCAATCACAACTTAACGCCAAAAAATGTCCTTTTTCATAATCTTAGTCTACTTGGTTTGAAAAAGGGATAAACTTGTACCAAATAGACATCCTTTCAAATCCAATTTACGAGTGTGAAAGAGACAAGTTCACTCAACAATCTTTTCTCTTTTTGAAAACGAGTCAAAAAAGAGCTTAAATCAAAATCATTTGGGAGTCCTCTAGGTATAGGTCAGCATGTTTATGAGTGAGAAATGAGGTTCAACATAAAATATTGTATTAGCTATAAGGGACTCCTGGTCCTACAGAAAAATCTATGCATGGGAACTGAATGAGGTAGAGGATTTAACTAGGGTACCCATGTTTGGTAAGTCTCTACCATTTGATAACGACACTTCTAGCAGCAGATAGAAATTTTTGTGTTGCTAAAAAATGGGTTCGTACTTAAGGCATATACGTGACAGTTATAGAATGATGCAAGTTTGCATGATGGAATGGATACCTATCCTATATGTTGGGTAGCGAAAATATTTGTCTGAAGTTACAAAGAGTCGACATAACATTGAAAACCGCAAGCATCCTTGGACAAAACTAGAAAAACCAACCCAATCCACTATTGTATTAGTCCATTAGGTGAAAATATTATCTGAAACTATGAAAAGTGGGTAAACATTTTCAATAAATAGTAAAATAAACCAAATTTACTATACCATTTTATTCTTTTACCCAAATAGTGGATTTTGGACCAAATTACCTTCGATCTTCAACTGGTGATTGCAGGTGCTACGAGTGATGGAATCAATGATTGTTTGGACCAGGTAATTCCTCTTTCCCTCCTCTTTATTTTTAGTGGATTACATTCTATATTTAGGGTTCAATTTTTAAGTTATTTAGGGCGCAAATTATAAGTTTAGGTGTATGCAGGCTACCATTCATCGGGTCGCGTATACGCGGGATTATACGCAAYTGTCTAAAATATAGTGTTGGAACAGAGGAAGACCTARGGTTCAATGCCTCCACAACACACCAACAAAACCCTAACTACTAGCCCTTCTGGCAACACTTGCGAAGTAGGTGAAGTCTCACCCGAGGTAGAGGCAGGGGGGTTACATAACTCATGTGYCTGTAACCAAGTTGGGACATAGATATGTGATTACAATTACTTCACAAAGTACTTAAGAAAAAAATTCATTAGTTTATCATATTCATTAACATCGCAKAACAAACCCTAAGGATAGATCGATGCAGTAAAAATGACCAAATACACATCGCACTTAGCATCATACGTTAGATATAGCACGTTCAACATAAATAAATCACTAATCATTAATATCTCTATCTATCATACATAAAAATCAATGCACTAAGAAGAGTCACAACATAAACATCATAGCACAAAGAAAACCATCAACACATGATATACATGGTTCACCCCAGTGTGGGGCTACATCCACCAACTGCTTCTTTTTCTTTATTAGGCTTCAATCTCTTACATTCATCTTCTCTTGTGCATTGAGCCATAGATCCAATCTTCACACCGAACAGGTGATCTACGCATTAAGCACCAGATCCACCTTCCCAAAATCAGGTCAAGGCACAAAGCCAACTCCCCTACTAAGCACATAACCTTACATACACAGTTTGTTGCACTAAGCAACCCAAAACTAATTGCACTTGGCCTTGCAAGCTATCGACTTCTTTCTACATTACATTATTACTTATTTAGAATTTTACATTTACAAAAAGGCCTAATCATGGGTAAACCCATGGGCCAACATCCCATAAACCCTAATGAACCCCTTGTTGGGTCCACAAATCAAGTGAGATCCCACGATCTCACCTCTGCCTGGGTGCTCCATCTTCGACCAACCTATCAAAGTCCAAAAAGGTGGTCAAACCTAACCAATGTTTCCTCAAAACTTAGTTGAGGGCCAACAGGCCCCCAATATTCAACTGTGACTCATCCCGAGTCACTCAGATTTGGGCAGTGCTGCTTTGAAGGTCTTGAGCTTAGCTCGAGCTACCTCGACTTGCTACTTTTCCTGATCCTCCTGCTTGGCGAGATCTTGGATCATCTTCTCTATAATAGGACCTTCTAGGCATTGTTCCACTGTTGCAACCACTTGATCCAGTTGCGAACCTTATCCTTTGATCTCTTCAAACACCGTGTAGGCTTCATTCTGCATCGGTTGTAGCCTCTGTGTGACTTCCATTAATATTCCCTCGATGGCAGTAATCTTTTGTTGGACCATGCATTGTTCCTGTGATCTCTTTATTCTCTTGACTGTAGTGAGTAACTTCATTTATACCTGAACTATCAGTGCCTGCTGTTGTGCCTCCTATAGCTGTGCCTTCATTTTCCTCAACTCTGGATATTCTGTGAGGCATTCATAATTCTACGCTCTTTTTTTACTCAGTTGCTTTCATTCTGAGGCGAGGGCTCTGACCCTTCCTACTTCTCTCTTAGCGAATTCCTCCCTCTTGTCATGCACTTCCTCCAAAGTGCTCGATACTTCTTAAATATCCAACTCCATTATCCTCGCTTGAAGTTGTTGGATGGCCTCAACGAGCTTCACCACTTGATCCTCAACTGATTCATGTTCCTCCTATGCCAAGCCTGGCATAGAGTGAAGTGCTTTTCTCACCACTTCTTTGACCGCAGTATGCTCTCCGAGAAAATGGTATTTTTCTCTCTATATCTTTTCTTTGTCCTCCTCGAGCATCGCCTAAAACTTATCCTTTTCATTTTCATAAGCGGTTACAAAGTATCACACAACTCGTAGTTGCTCTAAGACTTCCTCTTTCTCCTTCTTAAAGGATTTTGTATTCTTCTCCTTCTCTTCTTGAACTTTATGAAACCGAGCCTCTATGGCATCTACTAATATTCTCAATTGGGTAAGCTCATCCCATAATTCCACAATCTCTGATGAGGAAGGCGTAGTAGGTACTGTGCAGATAATTTGAATAGCTCTATGTATCTCCTTCAGCTCCTTCTCGACCTTTACATACAACTCTTCCTTCTTTGTTCCATATCTCTGTAAAAGGTCTTCAGAGGATGTTACACATTATTTTTGTCATCCCTATGACCGTTAATGATGTAAACCTATATGTTGCGTTCAGAGGGGTCAGTATCCTGAATTCCTAAAGAAAGAAGGGAGAAAAACTTTTTCTGAGAGAAGAAGTTGTGTTTTCCTCTGTAAAAACCCTATTTTGGAGGATTTCCGTAGGCTAATATACATGTAGGGTGTGGAAATGCCTGTTTTTTTCACCTTTCTCTATAGATAGGGTGCAGAGTTTCTGCAGACTGCACTATAGCTAGGGTGTGACAGCCTCCGTACGTGGGAAAGAATGAGCATTTTCTCCATGCTTCTAGAAGGGGAAGCTTCTATGGTGAGGTGGCCTCCAAATGGTTTGGATATTACTCGCTTTCATGATTTAGTGGGATCATCCTAACCTCCTCACCTTATCATATTCAACTTATAAAAGGAGAGGAGCTATCATGGAGAAAGTTAGTTGGTTTTGGAGCTTGATTGCGTTGAATTTGGCTTGAGATTGTTAGCTTGGTTAGATTGGATTTGAGATTTTCTTTGTCAACATAGATTGTGAGTAGCTATCAGATCCATGGTCTCAGAATCCTTGGAGAAAGAAGTGTGTGGGAAGCAAGGAATCATTGGAAGGAACCTTACGACATCAAGGAATCCGGTTGTAATCTCTCTTCCTATTATTAATATAATACAGTGGCATGCCGACTCCACTGGGGAACTAGATTGTTTTCCTAGTTTTCCTTGCTTTCTTGCTTTGATTTCCTAGATTCTATTTTCTGAGTCACTGGGATATCCAACTTGACTCTCTAACTGTTAAACTTCACTGGAAAACCTTATTAATTTTTATTTTTTTCCATTTTTGTTTGATTTCCGCTCCCTGCTTTGAGGAACAGTGCGGAGACTTGGGATTTCCACACCCTACTTGTTTAGACCAGTGCGGAAACTCCGCACCCTACCCATTGTTGTCCTACAAAAATAAGGGATTTCCGCATTGTGTTAGTCTACATCCTGTGGAAATTGTGAAATTTTTTATTTTTGATGGTTTTTTCCTTAGCTAGACCTTGAATTTGGTTTTGGGGTGAATTTTTGGGTTTGATTATGATTTGTTTACAGCCTGCTTGACATCTTTGAAACCACTTTTATCCATCTTTGCTTTGTTTGTTTTTGAAAGATTTGGTCTCTTGATTTGAGTGTATTTTAGTTACAAAGCATCATTTTTATTTAGAATTGTTTAGTGAAAGAATACTTCTTTTTCTGAATAAATCGTGTTAAAAGAGAAACTTAGATTTGGTTGTTTTTGTTTTGAAGTGATTTTCTATTTGTTTTAGTATCTCTTTGAAACAAAAAATTGTAATTTATTTCCTTATATTAGATTGTGGGCTTCCTTTCATTTGAAGTAGTGAAATTACATGATTCTTGGCATTTTTTGATCTTAAATTATGAAAAAAATTCCCCCTCATGGTTGGGGGGCATGAATCGTACATTGGTGTACAATCTCTTTTTCTCATTTCTTGAGAATTTTGATATTGATGAGTTTAATATAATTTGGGACATTGTGTATATGGGAATGATAAATGTTTTCTCCTTCTCGTAGCATAGCTTTCATCGAAATGAAAATATTGCATCTTCATCTCTTTGAATAAGTTTCGAGTCTGTCAAAACACCATATCGTCCATGCCATTTTCCTTTTGAGTAGCAACAGCCTTAAAAATAAATGCGCTTATAAAAATTGATTAAACATTTTTATATTTTCTGGTAGCAAACTTACATTAGATTAATTGTAGGGCTTTGGAATAGGTGTGAAAAATAACTTTCCAAAGCTGCAAACAAACATAGAATATTGCATTACAGAGCGGTGAAATTCACTTATTACATTTTGTCCCGGGAAGCCCTTCTAACACAAGGGTCAACCTTTTGTTTTTCCTTCTCATGGAAACATTGGTCCTCCTCACATCGCTACTTTGACCCTTCCAGGTCTCACAATTGGATTACCGATATGGTTCTTTTCCACTCAGGTAATCCCGAATGCAGTTAGTTCTTCAGTTATAAGCACTTCCCCCCAAGAACATCAACCTCATGTTGATCCTTCACCTTCTTCACCAGTAAGATATTCTTCACCTTCTTTAGTTGCAAGGTCTTCTTCCATTTCATCTTCTTCGTCGAGTGAAATCTCTAAACATAGTAACTCGGTGGATAAGAAGACGAAGAAATG
Organism: Picea mariana; assembly: GCA_032191745.1. Lineage (NCBI taxonomy): Eukaryota > Viridiplantae > Streptophyta > Pinopsida > Pinales > Pinaceae > Picea > Picea mariana. The sequence goes on from JASDQU010101972.1 coordinate 128,459, forward strand.
GAATATTAAGAAGAAGAAAAATAAAAAAAGGGTATAAACTTCCAACCACTACCAGACATGTTGGAAAACAACTAGTTATTGTTAATTGTGATGGGAGTGTTGATGATCCCAAGATCAACCAAACAACCCGTAAGCCCAAGTAAGCTTGTAGACTTTGTAAGGGTAGCCATATTCTTAAGGATTTCCCTGGTTTATCCAAGGTTATAGAAGCATGGTCTACACACCCTCACCAACCCATGTCGTCAACCTATGAACAACATGATGATGACCTCCCGTCAACTAGTCATGATATAGTTGAGAAAACGAAAAGTAGAGTCAAGTTCCCGTGCATGTTATGCAAAGGGAGTCATCTAACTCACCTTTTCCCTCATATAGATGAAGCCTCAAAATTACTGGAAGATATAACTAGTTTCCAGCCTCAACTTCCAGCTGCTTACCACAATATTTATCTCAATTCACCTATAGTTGATGGAATGATCAATCTAGTTCCCCTGTCAGTCAGCCTGGTTGATCAAGTAGTCAATATGGTCACATCCTTAGTTGAACCAGTTAACCAAGTGGTTGATCTGATTTCTTCCTCGCTCAATCCCACTCTCCCGTTAGAGAGTGAAACCAAAGAAGTCAATTCATCTCCACCTGTCGACCCCATTCCCCCTTTGAAAAATGAAACCCAAGTGGTTGATTTGACGTCATTATCGGTCGATCCTACTCTCTCGCTCGAGAGTAAACCTGAAACTGCCCATGTTTTTCTCGTTGATACAAACTCTACCATGTCGAGGGGTATTCCTCCTTCTCCCATGGAACCTCCTCCAAGTAATGAGGCCATCCTTTTTAATTGGGGTGTGCTAACTGGACCTCGTCTTCCCTCTCACATTCCTTTCCATATTACAGTACAGGTTTGTGGTCGGGATGCTCCTCAGACGCTGATAGATGAAGGTGCGTCCGTTAGTATTTTTTCCTCTATTGCTTGGCAGGCTTTGGTTTGTCCTCAGCTTGCATCAGTTACGCAAAATCTATTAGCTTTTAATAGAAGAACCAGTCAACCTTTAGGGACCCTTCCTCAGTTTCCGGTAACTTTGGGAGGGAAAACTGTCTTTATTGATGTCATGGTAGTCCAAGATCCCTTGGATTTCACTTTATGCCTTGGGTGGGATTATGTCTATGCCATGAAAGCTATTGTGTCCACTCTTTTTTGTGTGATATATTTCCCTCACGATGGAAGAATTGTGACTATTGATCAACTTTCATTCATCGGTCCTGACTGGATTACCTCCCTAAATGGTTCTTATATGCAGAAAATATCGCCCTAGCCACAAGTAAATTATGTGTCATTGTCTCCCATGACTTCAACTTCCGATTAATTGGATCCAGTAGTTGACATGGTGATCTCTTCGGTAGGGCTATTGGATCCTGATCTCCTTACCCCTATCATGACCCTCGACATGTGTTCCTTCCAGAGTGTGTTTCTTCCTTCAAGTGAAGATCTGTTGAAGGCCATGACCAAGTTTTGTCCCTTGACATGGTGTCCTTCCAGAACACTATCCTCTTGGAATCCATGATCAAGAGAATTTATGAGCATGGTTTTCTGATTTCAAGCTCATTAAACAATGAAACCAGCTTTGAGCATTATTTTTTGATTTCAAGCTCGTTAAAAAATGAAACCAATTATGTGGATAGTTTTTTTCATCTTTGTGGAAACCTTGATAACACATGAAACAGAGGTTATGAGCATAGTTCCTGTTTCCATGTCAATCTCATTAAAAAATGAAATAGTAGTCTGGGGATTATACCTAGAGTCAGGAGCATAGTTCTTCTCCTTTGTCAAGCTCGTTAAAAAATTAATTCCCCCTCTCTTTTTGAATCAAGTCCTTCGTCTAGAATTTGAAGTTTCATTTCATCCACCTGTGTCATTGGATGAAATGAAGCTTGGGGGGAAATACTTTCAGCCTGTGGACTTCATGCTAAAGTTGAGCCACTAGCTTCTTAAGCTAGGGGATAAGTACCAACCATCCCTATGTTATGCGTTGGGAAGTCGCAAGCATAGTTTTATATGGTTCAAGATTGTGTAAAAATGAAACCACCTACCTCAAGCATAGTTTCCTTTGGTTTAATCTTGTGTAAAAATGAAACTAGGTCCAAGCATAGTTTTGTTTAGTTTTTAAGCTTGTGTAAAAATAAAATCTATCCCAAACATAGTTTTTCTTTGTTTTAAAGATTGTGTAAAAATGAAAAACAATCCCAAGATTAGTATTTGTTCTTTATCATGCTCGTAAATCAATGAGAATGTAACCGAGTATACTTTTATCACTTTTTAGGACTCGTAAAGGTTATACAAAAAAGGAACCCTCTAGAGTTCTCTTTAAGCTCTTTTTAGACTCTCTAAACATGAAAAGATTGTCGAACGACCTTATTCTTTTCATGCTTGTTAAAGTATTTTAAGAAAACGTCTGTTGAACGATAGTTTATCTCTTTTTGGTCTCATCGGAATACTTTACGAAAAAGGAACTGGGAGATTTCTCTTTAAGTGTTTTTCAGACTCTCAAAACATGAAAAGCCCCCGAGTTTTCTATTTTTGGACTCGTTAAACAAACATCAAAAGACCCATATGGGACCAAACCACTCCTTCTTAGGGTTCATTAAAAATACTCGAAGGACTCATCCGAAGGATGATCTTATAGTTCAAGCATATGTTATCCTCCTCAAGCTTGTGTAAAAATAAAGAGGTACTAACCAAAAATGGTGGGGGAAAATTGGGAAAGAAATGTGTCTAAACCTGTATTCTATGGAAGAGTCACTTTTGAACATGACACGCTTTCACCCACTTTGTGTCTAGGTTGGAAAATCCACTTGTCTCTTGATCATACTCCTTTATAACGTTACTCATTGGTCTGTGATCCCTGTTGTTGAGATAGTGTTTCCAAGACAATTGTCGTGTCATCACTATGTTCAAAGAGAAGTTCAACCCATAAATCCTTCTATTGCGTTAGCCATTTATGTAGTTCTTAAGCCTTATATTGCATCGACCATCCCTGAGTTAGTCCTAAATCACTTGTTACTCTGATCTACATCAAATATTGTTACCCATTTTGTGTCAATGATTGGGGATACATTAAGGCCCTCCTGTGATGAGTCTTTTCCTGTCGACTTCAACTCATTATCCAGGAATTAGACTTAGAAACTAATTGGTACCTTGGAACTTACATGCCTCAATGGCAGGTCTCCTTGCTTTTGACGGTGAATTTTCATTATTGACCTATGATCGAGAGATTCCACTGAGTGTTTGAATTCATCTCATTAATTCACATTCGTTGGATTGTACTAGAGTACCTTGCGATTCATTGACATTAATGGTGATTTCCCTCACACTTGTTAATGGTATACACTAATGACCGGTAATCAAGTGGTTTCTATGATGTTCAACTTCAAAACATGTATTCCCATGGCTAGATTCGTATTATAGAATGGTGGAGATGAAGACCCTGGATATTTTCTGACAGATCCAAGTGGTGTTGGAGTATATTTGGTTTGTACTGGTGCATAGATCCACATTGTACATCTCGTGGCTATATTCAAATTTGAGTCTTTAACACATAGATCCATAGTGTATTTTTGGTGGCTATGTTCATATTTGAGTCATAATGGCATGGATCCACAATGTATGTTTGGTGGCCATGACTTGTATTAATTGACATGGATCTTCACATGTCGACACTTATGCTTTGAGTCATTTGTATTTTGAGTATGGGAATGCCTACCTCAGTAATGATATATTATTGTACTGTATTTCCTTGTTTGTTGGTAGGTTTCCGACCAATGTGTTCCTTGTTCCCTACACACACTTGACAAAGTATTTCAGCTATCACTCTGTTCTAACTTCATACTTTGGGGGGCTCTCTTTTACACATTATTTTTTTCATCCCTGTGACCATTAATGATGTAAACCTATCTGTTGCATTCAAAGGGGTTAGTAGCTTGAATTCCTAAAGAAAGAAGGGAGAAGAACTTTTCCTAAGAGAAGAAGTTGTGTTTTCCTCTGTAAAAACCCTATTTTGGAGGATTTCTATAGGCTTCTATACATGCAGGGTGCGGAAATGCCTGATTTCTACACTTTTTTCTATAGCTAGGGCGTGGATCTTCTACATGCTGCACTATACCTAGGGTGAGGCGACCTCCGTACGTGGGAAAAAATGAGAATTTTCTTGATGTTTCTAGAAGGAGAAGCTTGTATGGTGAGGTGGCCTCCAAATGGTTTGGATCTTACTCACTTTCATGATTTAGTGAGATCATCCTAATCTCCTCACCTTATCCTCTTCAACTTATAAAAGGAGAGGAGCTCTCATTTAGAAAGTTAGCTTGATTGGGTTGGAAAGTTCTTGAGCTTGTTAGCTTGGTTAGATTGGCTTTGAGCCTTGCTTTGTTAAGATAGACGTCAGATCTATAGTCTCAGAATACTTGGAGAAGGAAGAGTGTGGGAAGCAAAGAACTATTGGAAGAAACCTTACGACATCAAGGCATCCAGTTGTAATTTTCTTCCTATTGTTTAATTTAATATAGTGGCATGCTTCTTTCCCATAGAATTATCTTTATTTTATTTCATAATTCCTTGATCATATGCATAGGTTGTCATTGAATATATTATCTCTTCTTTCATTTTGGTTGGTTTGTGTCTCACTACAGGATCAATATCACAAGAGCACCGAAGCGAAACAGGAACAACAAAGACATAAGGAATCGACACTTAAAGGTATGTCATTAATCCTTTCTTTGATGATAGATTCAATGATTGTAACTTAGGGAAAGCGTCATGTCCTGTATCGTTTTTTTCTAGATCTAGGTGGATCTAGGGAGATTAGTTTATGTCTGCATTTAGCGATTAACCCAATAACAGACGCATCCTCCATTGCTCCATGAACTGGACCAATATCATCTTCTATGAGCATAGCCTCTAGCTGGGGCTTACTGGTGCAGGTCTTCCTTCTTTTCGAGAGTTTCTACAGAGAAACCTTCCTCTTCTTCAGTGTTTCTATCTCGGTAGGGGGATCTTTTGACAGTGTAGCTTCACCTTCTCCTTGATTTTCTCCTTCTTCTCCTCCTACTTCTTGATTTACTTCATCTCCTCCTCCCTCTGTGGGTGAGCTAGGTCCACTTTCCTTCGAGGCACTATCCTCCCCATCAATCTTTATGTGATGAACTTTCTCCTTCTTCTTTTTCTTATTCTCACTTGATTTTCCTGAATGCTCGAATCGAGTGACCAAGGGGCTTCCTATGATGACAGGGTCAGATTGTTATGCATCATCAATTAGTATAAGGAAATCCTCCAGCCACTCCTTCATGATCTGATCCATGTCTTCATCGGTCAGCTTATAGTAAGACTGTAACTCTTCCTTGCTCTCATCCCTACATGCAGTGATATAAATAAAATGTGGATCTACGCTGAACTTAGCTAGTGGTCTGTATTGGTGCAAGGTGCATGGTGTCATCCGTGGGAATGACTCAATGGAAACCTTCAGTTGTTGATAGTAGGCATGGAACACTGTGTTCAAATACCATTTCTTTGACATGTCATTCTTATACCATAAGGTTGAGAACATCACGGCCAATGGCTCAAAAGGTTCAATCTTCGGGAAGGTGACTCCTTTCAACATTTTCCAAGTGACAAATGCAATCAAAAAAAGTAGCCAGTTGAAGTGGAACTCATATCCCTGATCCTCTGCTTCATGACAATATTTATCAAGCTCACTAACGAGGTAACTCACCCTATTCATCTGCATCCCCTCCATGTATTTTCCTACAAGGTCCACCACGAACCCGGTGACCTGTGTGGGGTGATTATTTATTATGATATTTCCAGCTATGAGTTGGAAAGCGAGGTGCAATGCACCATCCTGGATAGAGGATACCTTATAGCCTCTCTTTCCCTTCTCAGCTTCGTCGTATGCCTCCTTGATGCATTGTGCTAGGGAGAGATCTAAGGTCTTCCCTGGGTAGAATTGTTGAGGGTTTGGTCCCTGCATGCTCAATCCTGTAATCAAGTGGATCAACACTAGATCCACAATAATCCTCCTATCAAGCCATAGGTATCTTCCATGGAAGCACGACAAGAGGATTTTAACACAATATTTAACCTCCTGATGCCGACCAAAATGAGGGATCTTCATCATGTTGAGTATCGTGGACTGTGCTAGCTCCTTTATCCATGCCTAGGCGACAATGTGAGGCTTCTTCCCAATGGTCTTCATCAAATATATATGAGGCATGAGGATGGCATGGTTCTTTCTGTCTCCAAGGTTGAAATCATTGTTCTTCAGTAGAGGGATCTATCCCAATTCACTCCCCACTACGCGTATTCCCTTCAAAATGTTCACGGTGATCAATGTGTATTCAAAGTAGTGTGGGATCTTGTCGTGGTTAACCATTCCAGTCAAAGGCGGGATATAATTAGGTAAGATCAATGGGATCTTCTTTGCATTAGCTAGATCATTGCAATGCTTACTTCACTTCTCAGTCGCAGGGTTAGTATGGCTCGAATGTTGTCCAGTTGAAGGGGAAGTTTGTAGTCTCTTGGTCAATGATGCCTTTATTCCTTCAGACATATCTTTATCAGCCATAAAATTCTTCAGAACCTCTTCGATGGACTTCTCTAGTTCAGTGCGCTCGCCAACATTCTCACTGTGAACAAATAGGTCGAGGTAGGTGAACATATAGCAAGGTAGACAAATGGATAGCGATGTATGATAACACAGATCGACACACAATCACTTCTCTTCTTGTCTCAGATAATCACGGGTAGAAAAATGCAGTCCCAGCTATTGGCCCTTGGTTATGGAAGGAAGCGAAGATCAAGGAAGAAAATTTAAAACAAGAACTGCGTGAGAAACACAGTGACTGTCACTAGGTCAAAGTAAGAAAAAGAGCAGAAAAGATGGAGCGAAGTGCAGAAAAGCAAGCTATTGAATGAGGAGATCAGGGATGATAGATCAACAAGAGAAAATAATCGTGGACAACTCAGCAAGTAGAGAAAGCCACCATTAGATTCTTTGGAGAACCATGCGATGAGGAAGGAAAGATAGGTTGGTGAAGTCAAGAAAATGCGGGTCAAGTTGACCTAGGGTTTTAGACACCTAGGGTTTTGGGTAATTAGGGTTTTGACACCTAGGTTTCAGCCTAAGGCTATCTATGAGGGACTGTAATGTATAAATAGAGGTCGAGAGGACCTAGGTCAGGTGGGTAGTAGCATTGGGGATTGTTGTTGATTGTGGTTGATTGAGAGAATATTGTACTGTGAGAGAGAGAACTGTTGAGAGTGAGAGCCTTCCAGTATTGTAATATCTTTAGTTGGGTGCGAAGATCAGATCCTGCAGCTAGGTGCACAGGAAGGGGAGAGAAGAAGAGAGAGGATATGTTGTCCAGAGCACATATCAAAACTGTAAGCTTTATCTTAATATATCATAAGCACATTTATGTGGATGTAGCCCTAGAGAGAGGGTGAACCATGCACATTTTTTGTTGTATGTGTGATTGATGCCTAGATTCCTGTCATTGTTACATTGTCATTTGCATTATTGTGTTAGATCAAATCTATAGCTACATAGAGTAGATCTAGTTGATAAGTGACACATGAATTATACATTATTGTTGTATTAGTTCCACTTGATATTCCCCTAGTTGTAGACATCTCTTTCCTGCAACCCCCCTCTTAGCTTCTTTGGGTGAGCCTGCATCTGCTTCACAGGTGTTTCCGAAAGGGACAGTAGCTAGGGCTTGTTGGTGCNTGACACATGAATTATACATTATTGTTGTATTAGTTCCACTTGATATTCCCCTAGTTGTAGACATCTCTTTCCTGCAACCCCCCTCTTAGCTTCTTTGGGTGAGCCTGCATCTTCTTCGCAGGTGTTTCCGAAAGGGCCAGTAGCTAGGGCTTGTTGGTGCGCTTTTGGAATGAACCTCGGGTCTGCCCCTGTGCCAACAAATGGTTCCATTACCGGGACAAAATCGTTTTAAGGGAATGTCAAGGTGGTTTCCATCAAAGACCGAGATTCAAAAGTGGATAGAGGATCAAGAGAGGGACTTCACTAAAGCCTAGAACAAGAACCCTAAATTGAGTATTGAAGATTGGCTACAAAGATATATCTTCACCAAAATTCACGAGATCTTCTTTGGGGGAATCCACCATGATTTGTTTGAATGGTTGGATAGGTTAGCTAATACCTAGTTTGAGATCAGATCTAGACCTCCTGTGGTTTGGATGCTGGCACTGATCCAAAAGGTCAAGAGAGTTGACAACACTGTATCCAGAGCAGTAGATCATTGGTTTGACAATACCATTGGAGGGTATATCACTGAGTTTTCTGTTGACAGAACATAATCGTATAGCCAAGCTGAGAGATACTTTTTCAAAGGACCTAGAGGAAAATGTTTTCACTTTCTCAAGCTGAGAATCAAGATGCTCTTGCATGAAAACCACATCTTGAAGATATAGTAGATTGGTTGGACCTGAAAAGGATAATGTTCAAGATCTCGGACAATGACAGTGACACAGAATCAGGACATATGCTCAATGGGAAAGTATTCTGAGGGGTTCTCCTTGAGAACTTGTTTAAGAAAAACTACGGAGAAGAGGGTTTCTATAGTGGAGAAGAGGTAGATCTAACCAATGAAGAACATTCAGAGCCCACCAGAAAAGAAGAAGGGGAAGATGAAGAACTTCGCCAAAGCAAGCTAGAAACCTCAGGAACTTCATGGACTACTGAAGTAAGTAACATTAATCTTCCTATTATCTCAATAGTACCTAGTAGTCAGAATAGTCAAAACCACCAGATTCCTCAAATCACTATTACTGGTAGCTTAGCATCTACACAGGTAAGAAGCCTAGTCAGCTCTATGGCAGATGAAATAAGGCTCCCTATATTTAGAGGACATGGATCTGAAGATCCAGATCAACATTGGTTTCTGTGTGAAGCCGTATGGAATATTAAAAGTATCACTGGTGAAGCCATCAAGAGAACCGAGTTCAACACTACATTGAGGGACCACGCACTGAGATGGTACATGAAACTTGTCCAAGAACTGGCATAGCCTAAGACACTGAACGAGATCAAGAATGCATTGATTGCAGAGTTTAAGAAACCTAAGTTGGAGTCACAATGTATTACAAAGCTAAACGAGATCAAACAAAAGGTAGCATAACCTGTTTGGGAGTTCGACTAACGATTCAAGACCCTAACAAACCGATTAACTTTTCAGATCCCTGATGAACAGAAAAAAGAATGGTTCATCGCTGCGTTGTTACAACACATTAGAGTCTCTCTGATGTAGCATAAGATTTCATCACAAGCAGAAGCTTTGGAAATCGCCATGAATCTTGAATCAACACCTATGGGAGAATTGAGCTTAGGCATGAGACAAATCTTGAGTTAGCTAACCAGTTTATCTTTACAGGTCGAGGATATGAAGAAATATAAGGGAAAAGACAAAAGGGAAGATGTCTGGTGTGTGAGATGTAGATCAGAAAGTCATGATAAGAAACATTGTCCCTTATTTCATGAGTATTTGGCCTCAGGAGCATCGATCCCTTTGAAACAAGTTAACTTGCCCTGGTGTTATGTGTGCAGAAATAGGCATTGCCCAGGTGAGTGTTATTACATGCATAAGTATGTTCAGACACCCAAAAATTTGTATTTCACATTATGTAAATCAGTGGGGCACAATGATTGATATTGTATAGCTTACGATATCATGCATGAGAGGTCGAGAGACATATACAAGATTCAAGGTGAAGTATAGCTAGAAGGAAACACTCCCCAGTACAACTCTCCAAGGAGAGGAAACTTTACTCCTCATGGTGGATATAGAGGATGAGAACGAGGAGGAGGTATGGGATGAGGATGAGGAGGAGGTATGGGCCGAGGCCGAGGAAACATAATCTGTTATAACTGCGCACAGCCAGGACACTTAGCAAGGTATTGCCAGAATCCTTGCACAACCTGCAGTTATTGTAACTCTTTCGAGCATGTCATAGAAGAATGCCTTGTGCTACTGGCTAAGCTTCAGGAAATACGAGGACCCCAAAAAAACCCACAAGTACAATCGATATATGTTGAACCTTGCGGAACCAACCCTAGAGTCATTGTCATTACTCGAGGAGGTGCTGCTATAGGAGAGGATAGAACAACCCAAGGAAAGATCACATAAGAGTTAGGTATCAGGAAAGCTGAGGAGAAGACTTAGGATTTTGATGCAAATAAAGAAAGACGAATCTTCAAGGAAGAAAGACAGGATTTCAAGAGGAACCAAGGATCCTCATATAGAATGCAACCATAAGTAAAAGAGTACAGAATGCCTCAGGCATTTGATCAATCAATTGCGCATAAAGAGGGAAAATAGGTAAGTATGCTCATCAACTTTTTGTACACTTGTCTTAAATTAATTCAGGATGAGAAAGTTGTACAAGAGTTACAGAACCTAATCAGGCAGTATGAGATAGTAAAGGTAGACCCCTTGCTAAACAAGGCAGTACACCAGATTAGTAATAAGAGAAGAACAAATAAAGAATTACATTTGAATGCTTAAATAGGAGAGTATGATATAGACTGTGTGGTCCTCGACTTAGGGTCAGAGGTCAACGTCATGACGAAGAAAACTTGGGCGTTGATGGGAAAACCCAAGATAATATATTCCCCTATTAGGCTTCGCATGGCTAATCAGCAAGCTGTCATCCCATTAAGATGATTGGAGCATGTCCCTGTGGACATCGACGGAGTTAGAACCTTTGCAGACATTGAGGTAATTGAAATTGTTGATGATAGTTGCCCTTACCCTGCATTACTAAGAATTGATTGGGCCTTCAACAATTCTAATATGGTTGATTTAAAGAAAATATGCTTGACATTTGAAGGAGATGGCCTTAGGGTCATTTCACCCTTAGACCCAGATGAAGGTCCATGATATACAGAGCCCATCAGAGAAGAATACTATGCATATGAGCTGGAAAACATCTATAAATTAACAGCCATACAACAAGATTATACCAACCCTACTGCCGATGGGAATCTAAGATGGTGAAGTGACAACGCATGTTCATTAGATTCAGAAGAAGCACTGGAGAACTGGAAAAACTAGATGTACAAAGTATCCATAAGGAGATGTGCTCGACTGAATAGAGAAATTCGTTGGATTGGTACAACAATAAGTAACTTACCTACCTTTGATGGTCTAAATTCTTTAGAATCCTTATTAATGGACTTTGAAGCAATTGTACCACCACAACAGAGGATATTGGCTATGGACAAGGCCCTGCAAGCTACACCAGCAAGATGGTGGGGGACACATAAAAGCAATATCACATACTGGACACAATGTTGAACCTTGATGACAACGCAATTTTCAGCACAAGTAGGAAGCTGCGAAGTGAGGTACACAGGTCAAAGCTTCCCAAAGGACCATGTACGAAGCTACGAAGAGGCCTGGAGTGACATTCCTCGAGAACAATGGGTACACAGATTCATTAACATGCTAGACATGACCCCCATTAACTAGTACCTTCAAGCGGAGTTGTTCCTTATCACTGTAGATTGGGAAGGTATGCTTCAAAATTTTGTAACCACCTTATTTTTTGAAAGTGAATTTCCTTCAGTAGATCAACCACTAAATATTGTGAGGTAGAAAGTATTTAAGAAGGCATCCAACCTCCCTTTGGAGCAAGAAGAGGATGAATGGACTGCGCCATTCCATAAATTACAAGGATGTTACAACATTAATGCCGATGAAGATGATGATCCGAGGAAAGTAAACATTGCTGAGAAAGAAGGCCACAGGGATGTGGAAGGACTAGGAGTTGAACTTCCATTCATTGGACAACCTATCAAGATAAAAAAAGTCAACATTGGTACAGAGGAGACACCAAAGCTTGCCAATGTCGAAGATTACTGGGATGCTGCTACCATTGACAAAATTACATAATTATTGCACGAGTATCATGACTTGTTTCCGACCAAGTTCACTGATATGAAGGGTATCAAAGGACCTATGGGAGATATGAGAATACCTTTGAAGCCAGATGCGAAGCCAGTCAAGAAAAGACCCTACAGATTGAACCTGAAATATAAGGAAAAAGTGAAGATTGAGCTGGACAGAATGTTGGAAGCAGGGATTATTGAACCTATTGAAGAGTCGAAGTGGATCATCCCTATGGTAGTAAAAGACAAGGATACAAGAGATATTAGAATATGCGTGGACCTCAGAAAGATGAACGATGCATGTTTGCATGACCCCTTCCCTACACCATTCACAGATGAAGTATTAGACAATGTGGGAGGCCAGGAGGTATATTCTTTTACAGACGAGTTTTCAGGATACCATCATATCTGGATTGCCAAGGAGGACTACCACAAGACCACATTTTCCATAGAATGGGGATCCTACCAATACACAGTGATGCCATTTGGACTGAAGAATGCCCCAGCCATCTTTTCTAGGGTGGTGGTCGAAGCGTTCAAAGAATTTTTGCATAAGTTTTTAGAAGCCTATTTTGATGACTGGACTGTTTTTAGTTTGCTGAAAAATCATGTTGAATGTCTAAGGATAATGTTGGATAAATGTAGGCAATGTCAAATTTCTTTGAATTTGAGGAAGTGCATCTTCTTCTCACCATTTGGATTATTACTAGGTCATATTGCATGCAAGAAAGGATTGTTGGTAGACCCATCCAAAATTGCAATTATAGTTGATTTGCCACCTCCTACCTTAGTCAAACAACTGTGCACTGCTCTAGGACATACTGGCTATTACAGGAAATTTATCAAAGGATATGCTCAGATTACTGCGCCAATGGAGAAGTTATTAAAGAAATACTATCAGTTTAGTTGGACAGAAGAATGCCAGTAGAGCTTTGATAGACTAAAGTAAAAGATGGTGATTGTGCCTATTCTGGTCTTTCCAGATTGGAGCAAGGAATTTCATGTGCATGTTGATGCGTATTCCATTTCATTAGGAGCAATACTAGCACAACCTAGAGAAGGGGACATTGATCATCCATTAACATTTGCCATCATAAAGCTATCTATAGCTGAAATCAATTACACTACTACAGAGAGAGAAAGATTAGCCATGGTGTATGCACTGCAAAACTTCCACCATTACTTACTAGGAGGACACTTTAAAATGTTTACTGATCACTCTGCACTGAAGTACCTAGTCAACAAGGCAGTGTTGGGGGGGTCAAATATGCATATGGCTTCTCCTGTTTCAAGAATATGATTTTGAGATCATAGTTAATCCAGGAAGAATGAACAAGGGACCTGACCACCTGTCGATGTTGGAACATGGAAAAGAACCCATTAGTCTAGAGGATACACTACCGGATGCACAGTTTCTCACCATTAGGAAGATGGATGACCACTTCACAAACATAGTTCAATTCCTATCAACAGGAATGGATCCAAGTGAATATACAATTTCCCAGAAGAAACATCTAGTGGTGCACACTACAGACTTTTCATTGATAGCTGGTCAGCTATATAAGATGGGACCTGATGAGATACTAAGAAGATGTGTGATGGAGGCAGAGCACCTAGTGATCCTTGCAGAAGCTCATGAAGGCATCGCAGGAGGACATTATGCAGGCAAAGAAACTACGCAGAAGGTTCTGCGAGCTCGCCTTTGGTGGCCTACTTTACAGAAAGATGCTAAAGAGTATACTAGAGCCTGTGATGTATGTCAGAGAGTTGGAAAACCATCCAGAAGAGACGAAATTCGACTAGCACTGCAGATGACCCTACAAGCATTTGAAAAGTGGGCCATTGACTTTGTGGGACCTATAAACCCACCAGGAAAGTGCACATGAGCAAGGTATATTATCACTGTGACAGAATACTTGACTATATGGGCTGAAAAAAAGAGCATTCAAGGACTGTAGTGCAACTACAGTCACATGTTTTATATTTGATGACATAATAACCAGGTTTGGATGCCCTAAGACCATTATGAGCGATCAAGGCACTCATTTCATCAACAAGACAGTTGAAGCCCTGACTGAAGAATTTGTAGTCCACCATCATAAGAGTACACCTTACCATCCACAATCAAACAGAACGGTTGAAGCATTCAACAAAATCTTGGAGACAACATTGACAAATACTTGCAGTGTGAATAGGGATGACTGGGATTTAAGAGTACCAACAGTACTTTGGGCTTATAGAACCACTTGCAAGAAATTAACAACAAAGACCCCTTTCAAGTTGGTTTATGGTCTTGAAGTTGTTTTCCCGATGGAGTACTTGGTACTGAGCCTAAGAATTGATGCATTTATAGACATGGATGATACTGACACTGTTCATGAGAGGCTTGCCCAACTGGTTGAACTAGAAGAAGACAAATTTATGGTAGGATTCCATTAACAGGTACAGAAGGAAAGAGAGAAGGCCTAACATGACAGACACATCAAGAAGAAGGTATTTAAGCAAGGTGATTTAGTATTGATGTATGACAGTAAACTTATAAGACATCCAGGGAAGTTCAGAAGGCATTGGCTTGGACCATATGAGATCACCTATGTTACAGAAGGAGTAGTTGTGCAACTAAAGACATTGAAGGGAGAATGGAAAGAGGGATTAGTAAATGGGAATCGGCTAAATTTGTACTATGACAACCATCTGCCTCGCAGATCTCACTAAAAGAAAGGAAGAAAAGTGTCTAGGTACCAGCTACAGTTGAAACTGGGTACCAGACAGAGAAAATACAGTCTGCACAAGGATGGGAAGGAGACATGGAGCAGAAAGAAAAGGCTGCACTCCGTAGTCCAAAGTCGAAGTGACACAGAAGGTTCATAATTGAAGTGCCTCGAGATGAGTCACAAGTGAGTGTTGGGGGCTTGTTGGCCCTTGGTTATGGAAGGAATCGAATATCAAGGAAGAAAAGGTAAAATGAGAATTGTGCGTGAAACACAGTGACTATCACTGGGTCGAATTAAGAAAAAGAGAAGAAAAGAGGGAGCGAAGTACAGAAAAGAAAGTCATTGAATGAGGAGATCAGGGATGATAGATCAAGAAGATAAAAGAATCGTGGACAACTCAACAAGTAGAGAAAGCCACCATTGGATTCTTTGGAGAACTATGTGATGAGGAAGGAAAGACAGGCTGGAAAAGCCTAGAAAAAATGGGTCAAGTTGACCTAGGGTTTTGGGTAATTAGGGTTTTGACACCTAGGTTTCGGCCTAAGGCTGTCAGTGAGGGACTGCAATGTATAAATAGAGGTCAAGAGGACCTAGGTCAAGTGGGTAGTAGCATTGGGGATTGTTGTTGATTGTGGTTGATTGAGACAATATTGTACTATGAGAGAGAGAAGTGCTCAGAGTGAGAGCCTTCTAGTATTGTAAGATCTTCACCTAGGTGCGAAGATCAGATCCTGCAACTAGGTGCACAGGAAGGGGAGAGAAGAAGAGAGAGAATTTGCTAGCCAGAGTGCAGATTAGAACTGTAAGCTTTATCTTAATATATCATAAGCATAGTTCTGTGGACATAGCCCTAGAGAGAGGGTGAACCACGTATATTTTGTGTTGTATGTGTGATTGATGCCTAGATTCCTTTCATTGTTATGATTTCATTTGCATTATTGTGTTAGATCAGATCTATAGCTGCGTAGAGTAGATCTAGTTGATAAGTGACACATGAATGCTACATTATTGTTGTATTTTTTCCACTTGATATTCCCCTGGTTGTAGACATCTCTGTCCTACAACCCCCCTCTTAGATACTTCAGGTGAGACTGCATCTTCTTCATAGGTGTTATCGAAAGGGCCAATAGCTAAGGCTTGTTGGTGCACTCTTAGAGTGAACCCCGGGTCTACCCCTATGCCAACACTGATGTAGTGTCAGATGGGTTAAATAAGTGATCGATGTAACAGATTCTTCCAACAAGCAGGAATGCTTCCATCAATGTGAATTTTTCCATTATGGAATGGTCTCAATATAAAAAACGTGGTATTTTCACCCATAAATGTGTTTCCTAGTTGTTACGAAGCGTCGTTCGAACAGTCAGGGCACCTCCAACGGTCATATAGCTTCACCGAGGAGAAGTCCCATTCTATGCGGTTCTGCTGATCCAACGAGGTTCATATCCTGCATACTTGTTTCCTGCGAAGTCTTCCATTTGTTCTCTATAACTTACTATAGTCTTTCCAACTTGGATTTCTTCTTACTGAGCTTCCTTGCCTTCTTTCCTGTGATCTAAGTCTCTCTAACTGTTTATGGATTCCTCTTTCCATTCTTATTCCTATCTTCTCCTAACATAGTAACTTCGTGATGTTGATGTGATCTCAAAGGGTTCGAAGGTAATATTCCTTCCCTTACCACTTCCTGGATGGATATACTTTCTTTTTGCATGGATAGGTCCTTCAAACCTTTTTGCGCTCTTTCAACTTCAACAACTAATTCTCTTGCCTTTTGTTTATTTGACTCAACTTCTTGTTATTTTATCAGTCAATCTATTTTTCTATCTATGAAATCCCTTAGTTCTTTCTTTTTCTTTTCTTTAGATGCTTCCTCTGCTTTCCTTCTGATCTGATCTTTCTCAATCCAAGTCTTACCTAGAAAAAGGGGGAAAGGGGCGCTATTCTCAACAAACTTAATAACTTCAAATTCCTCTTCAGTCGATGTTCCATGGATAATAACAGGTACATTAGTAATTCTTCCACATAAGGTTATCATCTTTCCTTTGAATAAACCTATTCTTCTTAATAAATATACTATAGTAGGATTTCCCAAAATTTTCCAAGTGCTTTATGTCATAATATTCACTTGTGTTTCTTCATCCAAGACACAGACTATGTCGAAGTCTCCTATTCTTGTATCTATGCGTTGTTTTCTTTCATGATCTCTGGTAAACTGACATCTTTGTAATCATTCATCATTTCTTTTAACTGTACTAATGTAGTATGAACTTTCTTTGATTCTTTCCCTTGATGATTCTTTAACATGCTCTTATTTTCTTGACTTCCTTCATAGTTCTCTTGTCTCATGCTCATTTGTTCTACTTTAGCAATCATTCTTGGACAATTCTCAACTTCATGACCAACAAATTTACAACAAAGACAAATAGGACTTGCACCAGGGAATTCCTTAGAAAGATGTCCCGGTCTTCTACAGTTATAACATAGTGTCAATCCTCTCATTCTCTTGTAAGTTCCCCAACTTCTCTTGTATTGCGTACTAGGATCACAATGTTGGACCTGTAATTAGCAAAAAATCTTTCTAGGTTCTTGTATCCAATTATTATTCCAAAAATTCTTTCTATGCATAGGAATAACATATATTTCTCTATTTTAATCAAATTTATTCAAATCAAATCTTTCTTATAACTGTACCCTAGCTTTCAAACTAGGACATAAACTATCAAACATACCTAGATTCATGCTCTCAAAACAAAAATTTCCACTTATCTTACTCTATCAAAGAAGACAACTTTACATCTTTCAAGATCTTACCTCTTTTCTTTAGATCAGGTTTATTTCTTAGTACAGACCTTCGCAAGTCAAGTAGAGTACTGTGCACTATAGCAGTAGATCTACACATATATATTCTCTTTTCTTTACTTCAGTTCCCAACAATCACAGTTTTAGGTCCCGGCAACAGAACCATTTGTTGGCATAGGGGAAGACCCAGGGTTCAACACTTCAACAATGCACCAACAAAACCCTAACTACCGGCCCTTTCGGAAACACCTGTGAAGTAGGTGAAGTCTCACCCGAAGTAGATGTAGGGGGGGTTGCAAGACTCAGGTGTCTGTAACCAAGTTGGGACATAGATCTGTGATTACAATTACTTACTTTGTAGAGTACTTAAGAACAACATGCATTAGCTTATCATCTTCATTCACATTGCAGAACAAACCCTAAGGATAGATCGGTGCAGTAACAATGACCAAATACACATTGCACTTAACATCATATGTTAGATCTAGTACGTTCAACATAAATAAAGCACTAAGCATTCATATATCTATCTATCATACATAACAATCAATGCACTAAGCAGAATCACAACATAAACATCATAGAACAAAGAAAACCATCAACACATGATATACATGGTTCACCCCAGTGTGGGGCTACGTCCACCAACTGCTTCTTTTTCTTTATTAGGCTTCAATCTCTTACATTCATCTTCTCCTGTGCACTGAGCCACATAGCCAAGATTCGCACCGGATAGGTGATATGTGCACTAAGCACCATATCCACCTTCCCAAAATTAGGTCAAGGCACAGAGCCAACTCCCCTACTAAGCACAGAGACTTACATATAGAGTGTGTTGCACTAAGCAACACAAAACTACTTGCACTTAGCCTTGCAAGCTATCAACTTCTTTCTACATTACATTCTTACTTATTTATACTTTTACATTTACAAAAGGCCTAATCATGGGTAAACCCATGGGCCGACATCCCATAAACCATAACACAACACCCTAATGAACCCCTTGTTGGGTCTGCAAATCAAGTGATATCCTGCGATCTCAGCTCCGCCTGGGCACTCCATCTTCGACCAGCCTGTCGAAGTCCAAAAAGGTGGTCAAACCTGGCTAATGTTTCCTCAAAACTTGGTTGAGGGAAAATAGATAGCCAGTGTATACTCATCCCTATACACGACTGTGAATGTTGCAACCCACATATATGTCCGTAAACAATGTTTTTGATGATTGCTAACTGAAAAAATGATTTTTCTCTTGCAAGATGGTGATAGAGTGGAGGGAAATGGAACATGAGGAGGTATATGTTGCTATGGAAAGAGATATGGGGGCCAAAATGGCCTTGAAAAGATGTGGGTTGTATAATTTTTGGGCTCTCAAAGGGATGAGGGACCAAGTGAGGTTGCTACAGCTTCTCATGGATTACTGGGATCCGGACAGTGAAAGCTTCAACCTTGATGGGAAACCATTAAGGATTGAATTCGAGGATATTTATTTCTTGATGGGGTTGTCGCGTCAGGGTGAGGTGGTTAACCTCAAATCCCAGGGAGCTAGGAGAGATATGAAGATAGAATAATACATAGACGCTCATTGCATTACAGGGACCGAGAAGGTTGGGATTCAACTTCCCATCCAAGCGATAAACAATATAAGCCTCAAGATTGTTGTCCTCATTTTGACATGGATCACAGGATCAAGTTCATTGCACTAGGAATCAAGGTCACTTATGTTCTACTCCATAGATTTCTTGAGACCCACGGTGTATGAATGATGAACCTCATTATTGGCTAACATGAAGAGCCAGTTGACAAAATGAAAATAGTGTGGTAAGAGGAACTTCGGTTTTTCTTACATCTTGTGTAGCTTTTTATTTGAGTGAGTTCTAGGTTTGGGACCTAGAGTGGATATCATTCCGCTAGGACCTCACGATCCATGGCACGGTGGACCAAGGTGATGAGATGGTAGGGGGGAGGTAGGGTTCCCACACCCTACAACAATGATTTCTTTTACTAGTGGAGACGATAGATCATTTCTCTAGATGAACACCCCTATGAAGGGATCGACTTCAGAGGGTACCCTGACATGCCATTACCACCAAGGACCTCCTACAGGGACATAGGTATGTCAAAGTTTTTTAAATATTTCATTTTTTTGTATTTTTGTATAGGAAAACAAAACAAAAAATTGGATTATGTTTAAGTACTAATTAGACACGTATGTAACATAGATGTAGGTCCACGACGGTTGGACAAGCTTCCACGACATTTTCGGAGGCACCTGGGAGATGAGGTGACAGGAGGATAAGTGGAGAGATTCCTTCAAAACGTGTAGGGAAACTTGTCTCGTTTGACACAAAGGATTTTGATGGTTCAAGTGGAGGATGTGTTGAAGGCTATGCATCAGTAGGTGGTAGGCATGCCCAGATATTGGGTGTGACTCTTTTGGCATCTCGCAAACGCTGTAGTTTTTTATCATGACACACATCCAATGCCATAGGCGTAGATGTCATGACTTTTGTATTATCGGTTGTATATGTGTATTGAGGGTGTTAGCCCTAATTGTGTACTATAAACATCATATCATTTTTGAAATATATATAAAAACATGGTTAGTCAGCTTTACTTATGTTACAATGTGTACATTGATGAGAATGTTTTCTTTGCTTTAGTTATGTGACAAATTCCAATCTAAAACAAAATTAGCATATGCATCAGATACATAATTAGAAATCCTAGGTATGTGATGATAGGTAATAAAATCAAACTGTTATTCTAAAAGGCATACCTGTAGGAATCATCAGAGTAACGTAGGGTCACGCACATGGTAATTTTCGTTCAACTGACATACTACCAACTAGGAATCCATGCGAACCTCCAAAGAGTGATTACCATGAAAAACTACATCGTACAAAAGTTTTATAACGATGTTGTATTCAGCACATTATTCATGGATGGCCCTAGGCATATGCCACTTGGGTGAGTAAACAACCCAAGTGACTAAAGTCAAGTTCCGTGTATGATGATTGGCTCCGTCTACGAATCCTATGTAGACTGAAGACTTCGTTGACATCTTCCAACCAAGGGAAAAACTTGATAAGCAAGATGAAGACAAAAATAAAGGGAAAACATATATACACTAAATTACATTAGTATACAAAGAGTTACACCATAGCTAAGGGCTCAAGAATAATATATTCTCAAGTAAATCCCATTCCTGGGCTCAGCCAACATGTTCCCTTAATAATATTCTAATTCACAGGCTCCTTTTTCCAAGACACATCACATGATATAGGGACTGTGCCACATAGTTTTGAACTTTCCTACCCCCGGTGGTTCTTTGGCTTGATCATATAAAAGGACCAAGTCACCCTCAACATACAACCAAGGAAAGATAGACTTATCGTATTGGGCCTTGACACATATTTTATTCACTTCGATAGCCATAGAGGCATCTCAATGCTGCTTGTCAAGGCTCTCTAGGTGCATGAGGCATCGTTCGAGATCGAAAGTGTCATGTAGGAGCGCAACTAGAAATATAAGAGAAGGGATTTCACATTCAATAGGTAATATTGACTCCACACTGTGTACTAACTGGAAAGGAGAAAAATCGGTGGCATTCTTGACCAAGGTTCGGTATGCCCAAAGTGCGGGATATAGCATGATATGTTAGTCAGATTTGCTCTGGCTGACAATTTCTTGCAAAATGGTCTTGAGAGACTTTCTTACAACCACTACCTGTCCATTTTCCTGGGGGTAGTAAGGGGAATAATAACCATTCTTAAACCCTAGTTTGGATGCTATCTCTTCCATCATTTCATTCTGAAAGTGACTGCCATGATCAGTGACAATCTCACTCAGGATTCCAAACCTGGCGATAATTTGATTGAATACGAAGAAGGTGACAGTCTTCTCGTCAGATTTAACTATATGAATGGCTTCAGCCCACTTAGTAAATTAGTATACGACCACAATGATGTGTCGATTCCCCCCATCCGAAGTTGGGTTGCAATCCACAAAGTCCACCCCCCACTTGGTGAAGGGATTGATGGTAATGACTGGATGGAGAGAGGATATATGTGAGCGCATTTTCTGAGTGAACACCTGGTAGGGGTGACACTTCTTAACCACTTCAATGCAATATTTAAATATAGACAACCAAAAATAACTAGCTCGCAAAATTTTATGGGTTGTTGCAAGCCTAGATAGATGACCACCATAAGCCCCACTCTAACAGTCGTTTAGAAATGACTCAGCTTCTTCGTGAGTTAAAAAAAGATGAAAGATATTATCTATTCCTCGACAATACAGAGTGTCGCTGACGATAAGGTAATTCTTATCTTGGTATCATATACGTCGTCAGTCATCTCATGAGAAATGCTGAGGGAACTTCAAAGTTTGAAGATAGAGAACAATGTCTCCATACCAGGGGTTGGACAACGAGACAAGGAAAATGTTTTCATCCGCAAAAGAATCAACATGAACAACATCCTCGTCTGATTGTGGGAAATTGGATATTAACTCTGCAAAGACTAGTGATTTCTTGGATTTCACAGAAGTGAAATCAATATCGAATTCTTGTAAAATGACAATCCAGTTATTGTATTTTCCCCCTATGATACGCCTGGTAAGGACGTATTGAAATGGATTGACATCGAAAACCACAATAGTTTTGCAAAGAAATATATAATGGCGTAATCGTTGGACTACCTGAACAAAATCCAAAGATAGCTTTTCAAAGTGAGAATATTTGAGCTCAAGGCCGACTACGATTCGACTAAGATAGTAAACAATGTGCTCATCGAGCTCATCATCCTCCTGAACCAATACCATACCATTCATCTCTTCGGATGCGGTGACATAAAGCACGTAAGCTCTACTATAGTCAAGATACTTTAGTAGAGGTGTTGATACCAAGGCTTTCCTCAAAGCATTGAAGGACTCTAGGGCTCGCTCATCCCAGATAAAAGGGGTGTCCTTCTTCAAAAGATGCATGAAAACCTTAGTAATATTGGCATAGTTCACTATAAACTGATGTAAAAAGTTATCTTTCCTCTATAAACCTTGAAGTTTTCTAATAGTGCGTGTGGGAGGAAATCAAAGTACTGCCTCAACCTTTAATGAATCTACCATGATCCTAGACTTGGAGATTAGAAATCCTAGAAGACCTCCTGACCTAACGCAGAAGATGCATTTATGAGGGTTTAATCGGATGCGATAATGACAACATCTTTCAAAAACTAGCCGAAGGTGCTTAGGGTGATCCAATCTCTTAAAAGAGTGAGCCACAAGATCGTTAAGACGATCTTCGACTATATTCTTAAGATCATGGAATGTGAAGGTCATAGCACATTGGAAGTTTTCTTCGGGGTTTTTAAGACCGAAAGGCATCTTCCGGTATGTGAAAGCACCCGAAGGGAAAATAAATTTTGTCTTATGTTGATCCTCAAGTTTAATTTGAATTTAGTTATACCATGAAAATTCATCTATGAAAGAAAAAACTTTGCTTCCCACACACTCGTCAAGAATCGGATTGATGAATGGTGTCGGGAAGTTTTCCTTAGGACGGGCTTTGTTTAGATCATGGAAATAAATGCATACATATATGGTTCCTTGCTTCTTATTCACAGGAACATGATTGTATACCCATTCAGTCAAGGGAATTGGGTAGATGAATCCAACATTAAGCAGTTTCTCTACCTCTTCCTTAATAGCAGGGGCCTTTTGAGGATTGACAACTCTAAGATGTTTTCGAACAGGCATAGCATCCAAGTACATTTTAATCTCATGTTCGAAAATTAAAGGGTCGATTCTTGGCATCTCTTCATATGACCAAACGAATACATCTCATAATTCCTCGAAGAGTTCTGTGTAGATAAGGATTTATTCTAGAAAACAATCTACACCGATGTGTACATTTTCAATCTTTCCAGGGGTATGAGAGATATCGATCGTGATGATAGGTGAGATACTCTCCATATTTTCTTTAGTATAAATGTCGTGCGTATCAAGCGGAACTACTACGTGACCGACTATATCTAAGAGAGTAGATCTAAATTCATCTTGCTCGATTATAGCAAGCTCTGGGAGAAAATAAGAGCGATGATGCATATCATCCCAAGGTTTGTTAGAACCATTCATGGCCTCAATGATAACTTCATATGAGAGAAAATTATCATTGAGGTATTCATGTAAAAAAGATGAAAAAGTGGCCCACACGGGCTCAAGAACAGGATCATCCTCGTTCGTCTGCAAGGTAATAGGATCTGGATCGATGAAAGAGTCAAGAAAAACTTGATACACTATCTTTGTTGTTGATAGTGGCATGGCCATTACAGCATGTGAATGACCTTCACAAGATGCATTCGATGAAGGTAGGGTCCAAGGGTTGTTAAAATAGGAAGTGAAGAAAGGAACAGACCTCGCTGATGAAACGAGCCTACTGGACATGGCATAAATATGGTGAATCGGTGCCATGAAGTCGAAGGTACCCATAAGGGATGAATACATTCCAACACTGATATTCTCAGTTGTCGATTGATAATTGTCGACCACGGGGATCGTCAGTCCAACAGATGCACTGGGGCTAGCATACGCAAAGGACAATTGATCGATCATCACAATCTTCCCATCATGAGGAAAACAAAGAGTATGAAATACATATGATACCATGGAAGTCATAGCGTAAGTCCAATTGTGTCCTAGTAACAAGTTATAATCAAGGGGCCCATAAACCACCTAGACATCCACCTCTACCATATTCCCACCTAAATGGAATGGAAAGGTAGGAAGAATAYTGTGAGGGTGGAAGAAACGATCGTCAAAAGCATTCAACATGGTTGGAGACTGAGAGAGAGTCAKAGATTCTATGGCTTTCCAACAGACTAGGGATATCACACATGTTGCAATGCCTTCATCAACAACAATATGATTGATGGTATACTTCGAGTAACCCACAGGGATTTGGAATGCCACATGGTAAGGCATGTGAGGCTTCACATCTGTGATGTCAAACTTGATAAATTTCGAGMCAATGGGATCTAGAGCTCCTAACGTAGATAGAAAGGAATTCCTCTGTGAAGGACACGTCTGGAGTACCTCCAGATCCAACATCTCACAAGGGGTTTGACCCAGGTCCTCAAAAATAGAGTAATTCTAGGTGACCAACATTAGGATTGTGGGTAGAGCACTTGAGTTATCCTTTTGGAATACGAGACAGTGGCTCTGTTATTTCAATCTGTAAGGGAGTATTTAGAGGAGGGGGAGACTCTAGACCAGGTACAGTTTGTGGAGAACTATAATCGCGAGATTGGGTGGCTACATTAACCTCAGATTTGACCATATTGATGCATAAAAGGTCATCGTCATGTGCCAATGGGTTTTGACTCCCACTCACCACATTTCTGGCATTTGAGGAGAACAAGGCCATGTGTTAGTTATGTGGAAAAGGATTTGTCATCAAGATGAGTGGTAGAGATAAGAGCCTTGTAGCTTCCACAAGTTTGGGGCATAAATGAGTAAGGTGATCATTTGTACAAATCTTACAGGGAAGTTTCACCTTACACATTTCTTTATTTCCCTCACCAAAATTATTATTTGTCTTCTCATTATTACCATTTTCCTTGGGTTTGTTATTCTTCCTACCCTTACAGTTATTATTACGTCCTTTCTTCTTATTCCTGCCTGGTTGTTGGTTACCATTTGGGCTGGTCGACGTTTGCATGGAATGTACATCTATCGACTGAGTGGGTTTGGAAGACACATACGAAGTTGGCCCTCCTGTATACTCGCTTAGAGACAACTCTTTTAAATGGATTTTCACCGAGTCTGTGGATTTCACATTGGCGGAGCCTATAATTCCATCGACATGAGGCCCAGGATTTTGTCTAGGGTCATAGTTTTACCTCAGTGCATCAGGAAGAATATTGTATAACATCCTAGACTAATCATATATAAGATCTAACTGTTGGGCTTTGATAATCACTTCTTCCTCAGATGTAACCTTGGATGTAGAGACATCCTTCGAAATAGGAGGTTGTAGAGACTTAAGGAACCACTCTAGCAGGAATTTCAAGGGCATGCAAGCCTTGATCAACCTCTTTTGTCTACGCCACTCCTATATGTGATCCAATATGTGAGTGGCATTTTTAGGGTCCTAACCCGCACATAGGTAGATTAATATATTCAGATGTAATAAAGGTCAATATTAATAAGGCCTTTCAATAAAATAGAATAAGGCGGATGTAAGAAGACCTAATAGAAGCTTCCACTTCTAGAAGGATCTTCCTCTAGATGCTTCTCTTGATAGACATTTTGTATAAATAAGGGTCGAGGGTATGAAAACCCTAGCTTGGAGATTATTGTAACAGAGCACTGCTCGATTGGAGGTTTCCCCCTCGAAGAGGCCTTTGAACATTGCTTTCTGAATCAAAGTGTTATTTCTATTGTTGTTCTTATTTCATTTATGTGTTATTATGGAGATTATGCTAGATATTTTACTGTTATTCTGCCATTTCTAGAATTTTATTTATGTTCTACATATTTTATATATCTAGTATCTTGCAAGTGGTATCAGAGCACTTTCCTTGGTAGAAATTGTGGGAATTTTTTTTTCAAGGTAGAGACGTATTCTGGCGTATTTAAACCACAGATATCTATCATTATGCGTATAAACCCGCGGTTGAGGGATTCATACACACAGGAAATACAAGTGGTTCTTAAGCGCACATCTGTTGGCCACCCTTGTAACCCCTGTTGGTACCCCTTCGAGTGACAACGCATCAAAAAACACATGTGTATGGATAGGCCTAGATTTCCTGAAGCCCTCTTTAGATAAACCTATCGGCTGCCGGACTACTATAGTGTCACCGAGAACAACACTCGGGAAGATTCTCTCTAGTACCTGGGTAGTCAAGTAGTACGGCTAAGGGTACGATCTATCCTCCTTAGTTAGTGCCCTGAGATATTGGCCTGAGTACTACTGTTGGACCCCGCACATATATCAGCGAGCTATAGCACAGGGTAAACCCTTGTCTGTAGAACCCTTGAATACCTAACCCTTGGGGGATAGAAACATAAAAGCATTAAAAACAGACCAAATCTATTGCCGCGCAACTGTGTTCGGTTGCCAAGTAAATACACATCTCTTTCTGGTTAAACGTTTGAGGATTTCATCATTGCATTATTCTTCAGACCGGAGTATAACTTCATAGGTGTTAAAAAAAAAAAAAAAAAATCTAGAAAATTTTTCACCATTATTTGAGACCTATTCCATTGGATTCATCTTTCCGCCCTTATCACTTTCATCCATATCATTTTTAGACAAAATTTTTTACCCCACCCGCCCCTTTTCAGTTCACCCATCCTCATGGCCCATACCCGTAGCCAAGACCTGGAAGCTCGCTTCAACACCATGCAATCTGTTTTCCTAGAAATTCCAAAAGAAGTAAAACAACTCAGTGCTACTGTTGCCTCCATCGATTCATCCATCAATGCTACCATAAATACAACTATGCAGTCCTCAATGGAGTAAGTCAAACAAGAACTTACCACCCAGCTTGAATCTATCTTTGCAGCACTCTGCACCAAACTGAAGATCCCTACAGATGACCATTTCTCTGAAGCACATCCAAAGAATGAAGGCGAAACTTCCTCCCATTCCCATACCTTTCAGTCCCATCACTTTCAACGTGACATACGCCTTTCGCAGGTGGACGTGACCAAATTTGATGGCTTGGACCCCACTGGTTGGGTAACCCAAATGGAACATTATTTCTCTTTATATGGCATTACCGATGACTTGGCCAAACTCCGATATGGTGTTCTCTATCTAGATCAAGAACGTTGGCAATGGTGGCAATGGAGAAAAACTTCCCATCAAGGGTATATTGCTTGGACCCAATTTGTGACTGAGCTTTATGAATGCTTTGACATGGACACCAACCATTTGGGTCATTTGACAAAGTTGAAGCAATCTAGAATAGTAGAAGACTTCATAGCTGCATTTGAACGCCTGGATTTTTGAACAGAGGGCATGACTGATGCTTTCTTTCGAGGGTGTTTTATTAGTGGCCTCAAGGAGGAGATTCGGGCCCATGTCCTCATGGATCAACCCTCGACTTGGGTGGAGGCTACTAAAAGAGATAAATAAGCACAACTGGTGGTATCATCTCAAAACTGAAAACCCTCCTTTATCCCTCACCCTAAACCTGTCACTCCCATTACTCCCTCTGCCCCATTAAAAATCCAAAAATTGACCAGGGATGAAATGGCTGAACACCAACTCAAAGGCCTTTGTTATAATTGTGATGAAAAATATTTCCCAGGCCATAAGTGTAAGGAACAAAAGATTTTTATGGCCATCTCTGAGGACATTTTAGAAGAGGATGTTGAAACTCCCCTGGTGTCTGAGTCACCTAAAATCACTGACATAACCCCTCCCTCAGACCCTCCTGAAGTAGAACCCGTCATTTCCCTCAATGCTCTCACGGGTTTTTCCGCTCCGCAAACCCTCAAGTTAATCGGTTACATCAAGCATCGAAAGGTCATCATTCTGGTTGATAGTGGAAGCACCCATAATTTTATTCATCATCGCATTGCCCAATAAACTCATTGTTACATCCATGCTGTCAATAATTTCCAAATCATGATTGCCAATGGTGGTTCCATGAAATGTGGAGGGTGATGTGAAAATGTGTGTCTCCAAATCGGTGACTACCACCTAAAATCTCATATGTTTGCTATCGATATGGGTGGTTGTGACATTGTTTTGGGTGTCGACTGGCTAAGAAATTTGGGTCCCATTCTCATGGATTTTAAGGCATTAACCATGCAATTCGACCAGGAAGGCCACCAATATAAATTACAGGGCATAACTGCTGGTTCACCTGAGGTTATTAGTTCCCATCGCATCAAAAATCTGCTAAAAAAAGGTCATTCTAGTGTCATTGCCCAACGCCATGCTATTCAAGAAATAGAAACACCCCCAGTGCCGCATGACCTCCAAGATCTCCTTTCTAAACATCAAATGGTATTTTCCACTCCCCAAGGCCTCCCTCCTTCCTGCGGTGTTCATGATCATTCCATTCCCCTTGTACCCAGAATCCTTCCTCCCAATATTCGTCCATATCACCACCCATTTTCACAAAAAAATGAAATTGAGAAAATGGTCGGGGAACTCCTTAATGCAGGCATTATCCACCCTAGTATGAGCCCTTAATCTTCTCCTATAGTCATGGTCCTGAAGAAAGAAGGTTCTTGGAGAATGTGTCCTGACTTCCGTGCCCTCAACAAACTGACCATTAAAGACAAATTTCCCATTCCTGTCATTGATGACCTCCTGGATGAATTGAGTGGTGCCCAATTCTTTACTAAACTTGATCTTCACTCAGGATATCACCAGATATGTATGAAAGAGGTAGACATTCCCAAGATGGCCTTTCGCATTCATGAGGGCCGCTATGAGTTTTTGGTCATGCCCTTTGGCTTGTGTAGTTCTCCCTCCACCTTCCAAAGCCTCATGAATTATGTCTTCTGTCCCTTTCTATGTCATTTTGTCTTAGTTTTCTTTGATGATATCCTTGTCTATAGTAAAACCTGGACCGACCATATTACTTATGTGGATCAAGTTCTCCATCTCCTCTCCCAACACCAACTTTTCCTAAAATAGTCTAAATGTGCTTTTGGTGCCTCAGAAGTAGAATACTTGGGTCATCTGGTTGGCAAGGATGGCGTCAGGGTGGATCCAAAAAAGATTGAAGCTATGCAAGATTAGCTGCACCCAAAGACTCTCAAAATCTTGTGTGGATTTTTGGGCTTAACAGGGTATTATCGCAAGTTTGTTAAGAACTATGGAAAGATTGAAACACCTCTCACTACTCTCCTCAAAAAGAACTCTTTCACTTGGACTCCAGCCACTGCTGAAGCTTTTCAAACCTTGAAGACAACCATGTGCACCACTCCGGTTCTGGCCCTTCCTAATTTCACAAATACCTTTGTGTTGGAATGTGATGCCTCAGGGAAAGGAATTAGCGCTATCCTTATGTAAGAGGGTCGACCTTTGGCCTTCACTAGCAAGCAATTGTCTGAAAGGAATCTGGGAAAACCCATTTATGAAAAGGAAATTTTGGCTATTCTGCATGCTGTTGAACTGTGGCACCCTTATCTCTTGGGGCAACGCTTCCAAATCAAGACCGACCATCAAAGCCTCAAGTACTTTATGGAACAACGCATTTCCTCCCATGAGCAACAAAAATGGGTGACTAAGCTCTTTGTTTATGATTATGAGATCATTTAAAATAAGGGCAAAGACAATGTAGTGGCGGATGCACTTTCCCAAAAATATGAAGAAGAAGGATCCCTTTTTTCTCTTTCCTTCATTGTACCTGATTGGCTCCAAGATGTACGACAGGAATGGCTTCAAGACCCCAAAAGTTTGCATCTGATCCAACAATTATAGAGCAAGGCTCTAGCTCCCCCAAGGTACTCTTGGCTACAGGATGAGCTTTGATACAAAGGCCCTTTGTATTTAAGTAAACAATCAAAGCTTAAATCCACGGTACTTTATGAGCTTCATGCTACACCCACAACGTGGCACTCAGGGTTCACCAAAACATATGATAGAGTCAAACATTCTTTTTTTGGGGATTGTATGAAATAGGACATCCATAATTTTGTAGTTGAATGTGAGGTGTGCCAACACAACAAGGGAGAAACAGTCAAATCTCTAGGCACACTACAACCGCTTCCGATTCCACTGGCTATTTGGAAGGATATCTCTATGGAATTTATTACCGGCTTACCCAAATCAGGGAATAAATCAGTCATAATGGTGGTTGTGGATCACCTTTCCAAGTATTCTCATTTCTGTGCTCTTCAACACCCATTTACTGCATCCACGGTGGCTCAACTTTTCATGGACTAGGTCTTCAAGCTTCATGGCATGCCGCACTCTATTGTTTCTGATCATGACCCAACTTTCATAAGCAATTTTTGGCAAGAACTATTTAAGCTCCAGGGCACCCAATTGCATCTCAGCACAACTTATCATCCCTAGACTGATGGTCAAATGAAAGTTGTCAACAAGTGTTTGGAAACATATCTGAGGTGTTTTTCTTCTGAAAAACAACATCAGTGGGTTCAATGGCTACCCCTAGCCGAATGGTGGTACAACACTTCCTACCATATAGCTACTCGCATGACTCCTTTTGAAGTAGTATATGGACAGAAACCACCTTCAGTTCTCTCATACTTACCAGGTACCTCGAAGGTCTAGGCAGTTGACCAAACACTTACAGTTTG
Source organism: Picea mariana (assembly GCA_032191745.1). Lineage (NCBI taxonomy): Eukaryota > Viridiplantae > Streptophyta > Pinopsida > Pinales > Pinaceae > Picea > Picea mariana. Next base: position 159,213 of record JASDQU010101972.1, read on the forward strand.
AGAGGATATTTTTCGTACCCTTAAAGAGAACTTGGTCATGGCACAAAATCGCATGAAGCAACAAGCAGATCAAGGTCGCTCTGAACGTCAATTTGCAGAAGGGGATTAGATGTTTCTGTGACTGCAACCATACAAGCAAACCTCCCTCAAGGTTGAGCATTGTCAGAAGCTAGTGCCCAAATTTTATGGTCCTTATACAGTTCTCAAACATGTGGGACAAGTCGCATATCAGTTAGCCTTGCCTAGTCAGTCGAAGCTACATCCAGTTTTCCATGTTTCATGCTTAAAGAAGGTGATTGGAACTCGGTGCCAAATTCAAACCAACCTTCCTGAGTTAGCTGAAGAAGGATCCATTTGGCTACAACCAGAAGAAGTTTTGGACCAGCATGAGCATTGCCTATGTCAGCGAACCATCAAGGAAGTGCTAGTCCAGTGGAAATATACGAATCCAGCAAATGCCACTTGGGAACCAGCTACCATTTTGCAGCAGTTTCCTCATCTCAAGCCTTGAGAACAAGGTTGTTTTTAAGGGGGCAGAAATCTTAGGGTCCTAACCCGCACATAGGTAGATTAGTATATTCAGATGTAATAAAGGTCAATATTAATAAGGCCTTTCAATAAAATAGAATAAGGCGGATGTAAGAAGACCTAATAGAAGCTTTCTCTTCTAGAAGGATCTTCCTCTAGATGCTTCTCTTGATAGACATTTTGTATAAATAAGGGTCGAGGGTATGAAAACCCTATCTTGGATATTATTGTAATAGAGCGTTGCTCGATTGGAGGTTGCCCCCTCGAAGAGGCCTGTGAACATTTCTTTCTAAATCAAAGTGCTATTTCTATTGTTGTTCTTATATCATTTATGTGTTATTGTGGAGATTATGCTGGATATTTTACTATTATTCTGTCATTTCTAGCATTTTATTTATGTTTTGCATATTTTATATATCTGGTATCTTGCAGGCTTTGTCCTGGCGTAAGGTCAACATAATTTCTAGGCCAACATCGTAACGAACCGACAATTGGAAGTGGTTAAGGAAGACTAAAACCATCTAACTAAAGGTCCTGTATGCCCCACTAGGTAGCTTGATATACCATTTCATGGAAACCCCCATGAGGGTGCGTTGAAACAATATTAACCAAATGGAATATTTGTAAAGGGAATTTGAAGAGAACCATAGGTGACAAGAGGTAATGTGATCACTAGAATCCTCTCCATTCTTTCCTTCTAATTTTGGAATATCCAAAGGAATCTTGGTGGGAAGGAGAGGCCATGTAGGATCATGACACACAGGGTCGTTCATCAACTTAAACAAGTCTAAAAGATTGAGCATGTCCATAAAAGGGAGAAGGGTTGCGAAATTTGGCCCCAAGCTCCCTGGAAATATTGTGGTTGGGGAATTGCATCCCATCCAAGGTTTTGGTAAGCACCATGGCCTTATACAGGATTGTAAGACCCTCCTCCGGGCTGATTCATAAGGGGTTGGTTGGGCATCATTCTAGTAGGAATGTTCTGATGAGGGTTATAAAAACTTCCCCCAACCAGAGTGGACCCGGGTTGGGGGTTTCCCAAGGTGTGAATCCGGAGGATGAAGGTGGATTCATCATGCCAAACGTGTTGATCAGAATAGACACTCAGGAGGTGAGTGTAAAGGATGGAACTTGAGAAGAAGCTTGTCCGCTAGGTTGGTTACTCCATTCAGAAGAAACATGATTAGTCCCGGTATTAAAACAGGGAAATCCTCCCACGGTAGGAGTCATTTGAGGGACATGAGTGCCACCAAATGAAAATGGAGTATAATGAGGAGTTGTGCCTCCAAGTCCATTTCTAGAATTAGGGCCAACATCTAGTATGGAGTTTGAAAACTGCAATGTAAAATTTGGCAGGCCATAGGAAAAAGGACTAGAGGCCATAGGGATAGACTGAACATTATAGACCGATGAGTGACCAAGAGACCCAAATGGGTTCATGGAAATAGGTTGAGTATTCACTATAGGATGGGAAGCAATGATGATATGTGCCTTCGATACTACAACCATTGTAGTTGAAGGAGTAGAAGGGGTACCATTAACTATAGTAGGTGTGGGAGTCGAAGGGCTCCTAGTATCTTGATGACTTGGTTTAGTACTCATCCTTGTAGAATCATAAGTCTGATAAGTGGAGGTGTGTGTACCATGTTTAATGACTCTATTCCTTTTAGAAGGCAAAGACTCAAAATGCGGTGGTAATTGTAAAAAGAGGCGAGACTTGTGGGGAAGCTGGTCTGGCTCCATGATGAATTAAGATTCAAGATATAAAAAACAAATCCTAAGGCCAACTAGTAATCAAAGAGCACACCAAAAAAAAACAAGCGACCAATATGCACACAAACAGGATAAAGTGGTTGAAAGGGACCTCCCTCTCTAAAGTAGGTATGCCTCACCCAAGAGGGTCCTGAGACTCCACTGCTAAAGATTAGAGGAAAAAAAATCAGCTATAAGGGCCCTCGTGGTCTTAAGAACCAGTCAGTCAAATCCCACCAGAGAGGTAATCCTCCATAAAGTTTGTGTGTTGTTCGACCCTTACTTGACCTAGGGTACCTACATAATAACCCTTGCAAGTAACGTATGTGGTACCTACGTCAAGAAACTAAGAATCGACGTTATCACCGATGCATAGGAAACCAGTCGTAAGTCAGGTCCACTATATGGGTAGGGTAGCAAAGCCCGAAACCTTCAAAGCACCACCTCTCATGGAGGTAAGGGAACTAGCAAGACTCCCATATACGAATAGATCCCCAGAAATATATCTGACGCTAAGAAGGTATCGGGGGGAATTATCCCTTCAACCAACCTCACACGACCTCATGCTTAACTCCAGTGTAAGAGGATCCTCCTGATATTACCGATTATACAGTGGATTTCTCCACTCCCTTAGTCAGACACATATGTTGATTTAATAGCCTCCGATAAGTTTACTCACAAAATCCTATTCCAAGGCTCTAAATCCTAAGCTAGTTTGTGCACCCTAGAAAATAAAATCATTACTAATCAATTTTAAATTATAGCGTTAATTTTAATGTCCTTGCTTACTCTAAAGGTGCGATCGTGAAATTAGTGATGTTATGACTCAACAAGTAAAATAAATGAATATGAATACAATGCAAAGTACTAACTTCAATTTCCAATAAATGATATGCTTCTTAAAAATGAAATTTTCAATTCAATTCTACAATTCTAAATAAAAATCAATATTTCTTTACATGGACTAAGATAAATGACAAAGAATCGAGAGATCAAAATGTCAGTTAATGTAAAATGCCTAATATTTTTGTATTTTCAATATAAGAGAATGAAAATGCAAGGACTAAATAACAACTTGATATAAATACTCTCTTGTGTATAGACACAAACAACCCAAGTAGAATATCGAGGAGAAAAACACCCAGCCCAAGGTACAAGGACAATCAAAATGAAAATATGATGAGAAAGGCACCGCCCAAAAATTCAACCAAAGATAGGTTTCCTGTCATTCCATAGACACTTAACAATCACTACAAAGACCCTAGAAGACTCAACAATCATCAAATCCTACCCAGCAACCACCAAACCCAGAAATCAAGCAAAAAAGGGTGATGTATGCGACTGTTCAAGGGAAAAACGTGTATGTACGCAGCGTGCAGAAGTACAACACACGTATGTATGTGACTATCAAGAAAAAACTTGTGTATATGTGTCAAAAGACATCTAGACTAAGGAGAAGGCTAAGAAAATTAGACTCAGAGTGAACAGAGGTTTTCAAGAAATCATACGACAAGAAACTCAATATGAACGAGAGAAATCTAAGGAGAAAGACACTCAAAATCCCAAAAATAAGATTCTATCCCCAGTATGGTCGCCAATTATGTTACAAGGAAAATCTCTCTATGGCTAGGGGTAAACCACAACAGACGGAAATGACTGTAGAAATCAACTCTAATCTCAAGTATGCTATATAAACAAATATGCTAAAAAGACAAGATAAGAGGCCTACCTCATCCATATGTTTGATGAATTCCATCGTTGAGCACTTGACCCAAAGCAATATACCTGCAACTAGTACTCAACAACCAAGCAACACAAGCATAACAGTGATAATGTATAATGTTAGCACATTCAATAGCATAATCCATCAACATTCATAAAAAATACGCCCATGGAATAACAATTCAAATATTTGAGAGATATTAATTCAACAAGAAAAGAGTATTTCTATTAAGATATAATCAATAGAAGTGAATGAGTTACAAAATTTCGTGTCGACACGGTTCGGAACCGAGAGACTAAGTTCCTTCCAACTGGGCCTCCACCACTTCAATCCTCCACCAAACGAAATCTCATATAAGAGAGACAATGAAGTTATCAATCAATAAGAGAAGAACTTGGGGGCTAAATAATGTGTTCATACTTAAAGGACAAAGGGATGCAGACTCAATGTGAAGTGAATCATTTCTCCACAGTAACTTTTCTCTCAAAGTTCAATTCTTTCTCTCCTTTTCCATACCTCGGATTTGTCCCATTTATAGCCTTTAAGTGGAAATGAAGGGCTGAGTCGGAACATTTCCAGTATATGGAAGGCCAAGGATCATTGGTCTTGTGACGTGACATGGAAACTCAACACTATTTTTAATTTTGAGCACATTTTCAATGTATGTGGGCTGTAGTGGTGCAACCTATGTATATGCATGTTGTAATATAGGCGGGGCACATATATGTGGAAAAATCATGTTTTTAGCTTTGGGATTTACAAAAAAGGGACTTAAAGTCTGCATAGGGAAATGGAAAAAGGGCCTATGTGCAAGATTGCATGGGGTGAGGCAAATCTTGCTATAACATTGTCTTCAATCTAAAACTTGCATTAATAAATGCATTGCATCTAAAATAAAAATTGCATTATTTGCATACATAAAGGAAAGAGTTTGTTTTTGTTAAATTCTAAATCATTATTTACACTCTCGTTTTCAGTGAAGAACTGCATTTCACATTTTTTTTCTTAAGTGTCTTTTCTATCGAGTCTGTCAAAACATCATTTAGTTTTTCTCCACACCCCCTTTTGAGTAAATAACAACCTACAAAATGAATGCTAACTAAAATTAATTAGACATTTTAATTTTAGTAGGGTAAACAAACAATTTTAGGCTAGGGCCTTGGTTTAGGTTCGAGAGTTAATTTCTCCAAGGCCAAAGAAAAAAATTAGGAGTCTCGACTAGGGAGTGAAAAACTCAATTTCGTATAAGTATATTTGAGAAGCTACTCTAACACATGAGTCAAACATGAGTTCTCACAAAGGAGAGTCAAGGATATAACCCCTCCGAGGATTAACTGGGATTAATGGAAAGATCGTACATTGGGGGTTTCGTTAGTGACCTTACCTTCATGAGAGGAAACACTTTCAAGGATTTAGGCTTAGCTACCTTGCCCATTCATTTGATCCTAACTATAGTCTATACCCCTGGATGTTGACTGGTGTAACACCCTGTTTCCCCCAGTTTGTAAAAATAACTGGACTAGCCAGAACTGTGGAAAACTCAGAAATGTGAATATGTGATGTGAATGGACCTTGTGAAAAAGGTCATTGAATGTGAATAACATTATGAATTTATATTACAAGACTGCTGAGAGGGGATGTGCTGAAAAAGAGACCACGATGGTGGTGGAAGGCACCTGGAAAGGTGGCGTTAACTTCCACCGAGAATCAATACCGTATTTGGACTTCACTGGCTCGGAGAACCAAAAGCGGCTCGCTGGCCCTGAATTAAATGTCTTGTAGGCTGGTAGGTAGATGGCTCCTTGGGAATTAATGAGGGATGGGGAGGTGAACCACCCATCCATAGAGCATTCAGGCCTGACCAGCGCGAGGGAAATCGTGCCACACGCAACCTCGCAAGAGGATAAGGCGTGGGGGAGAAGCGATTGGGGGCAGACGCGAGGGGAGCAAGAGAACTTTGGTGATATACAGAGTGAGTGATAGAAGAGAGGAAGGAGAGTAACCTTCTCTCCTGGTCACTGGCAAATGGAGACGCAGTCTCACAGCATCGTGGTCTCAGCTCGGGGGTGGCTAGTGGTAAATCCGTTGGGAGTCACTGAGCCTACGGTTGGGTGGAAACGAGTACCCCTATCAGCAGTTGCATAACCCCTGGTGTTACTTTCTAATAATTGTTTTTCCTTTGACATCTTGAAATATATGTATGATGACATTTATGATCATAAGCTGTGAAATCGTGAATGAATTCATTATAAGAATGTCTATATGGTATCTTGATCAGTACTGGTAGTTGTATGTTTATATGGAAAGACTACATGTGGCTTATGCTCTCTGAAATTGTTATTTATATGCATGCTGATCTAATTCAGACTTCACGCTTGGTTCTCAGGAGAGAGAGATACACTTAACTGCCTTGGATAGTACCCTGGGTAAAACTCCCCATAGAGATACCCTTCTTGAAAAACCCATCAAGAACCTGAAAAAAGGATGTGAAGGCGCAAGGCCTTAAGAAATCCCTGAGAAGTATCGAATCGATGGACAAGGTCCCATTAGGAGATCGACGGTCACTCACAACCGTCAGATCGGAA
>JASDQU010101972.1:187350-232858 GCA_032191745.1 Picea mariana
GGGGGGGGGGGTCCAGAATGGTGTGGTGTGTGAAGTGGGACCCATCTCCTATCATGTCACCCACCGTGTCATGTTTCCCCTCTCGCCACCTGTATTCCACTCAACCACACGACAGGGCCATTCCTAATGGCCATTTTCCAACCCTGTAGGGACTTGTCCCTATTGGCCAGTTACCAGCCCTGCCGGGGTTCAGTGGTTGCAGAGTTGAATGATTTGACATCACTGTAGCGTCGAGGCATGAAATACAAAGAGGTACCATGATTATTTGACTTGTGATCATGACCCGCGATCACATGGGAATGGAGAGAGAGAAAGAGCTAGCTTGCGCTAGGCCTCCGTAGGTAATTCAGGGGCTCTGATTCTACAGAAATCAACGAAAATTTGATTATGGTAGTGGGTATGTGACAACTGGGAGTTCGTGACTGCTTCTCACTCCTTTTTTCATTGGTCCATCAGACTTAATCAACCTGTTTTTTCATCTAGAAGGTCATTTTCCTTACTTTATTACTATTGCGATCTTAGGACCTAATCCACCTAATTTGGGATATTGGAAAGGTTCTTGTATTTTTGTTTCTCCTAGGGACCTTTTTAGTGGTGTGTTATGCGATCGTAGATTTTCTATGAAGGTGTGAGTAGTCACCTAGAGCTAGAAACTCAATGTGGCTTACCAACCACCTTGTCAAACGAGGAGACTTTAAGGCCTTTGGCCCAAAGAAAAAGTAGAGGTAAATACTCTGCCTCCTCCTCTTAGGCATAGTCTTGAACAGTCCAACATTTTTGTACCGATTCGTCTAGTCAAGATCGTAAATACGAAACCCACAAGAACTAACTTTTTTTCTCTGGAGGTTGTTACCATATCAGATCATGGAGCTGAGTATTTCGCTCAACCTTTCAACCCTCCATTAACTGGGCCTAGTGCTCCAATCTTTGTGTAGCTTCCATCTCCCAAGTAGGACTTCACTGATAGTATCCCCCTCCAGTGGGCCCTAATGGAAGGCACTTTAGAAGTGCCTATGTCAGGAGTCTTAGAAACTCCCACGTCAGAAATTGTCACAAGAGGAATTTTGCCTCCTGGTGTCTTTAACCAAATGATGAGTGTGGTGCACTCTACCACACCTACCTCAATCAATGGCTCTACCTTATTGATTGTTGGTTCCACTCACCCTTTGAGTTCATTTCACATTTGTGTTCTTAAGTGTGTTTTCTATTGAGTCTGTCAAAACATCATTTGGTTTTTCTCCACACCCCTTTTTGAGTAAATAACAACCTATAAAATGAATGCTAACTAAAATTAATTAGACATTTTAATTTTACTAGGGTAAACAAACAAGTTTAGGATAGGGCCTTGGTTTAGGTTGGAGAGTTAATTTCTCCAAGGCCAAAAAACAAACTTAGGAGTCTGAGCTAGGTATTGAAAAACTCAATTTTGTATAAGTATAGTCGAGAAGCTACTCTAACACAAGAGTCAAACATGCAGTTTCACAAAGGAGAGTCGAGGATATAACCCCTCTGAGGATTAACTGAGATTAATGGAAAGATCATATATTGGGGGTTTCGTTAGTGCCCTTACCTTCGTGAGGGGCAACACTTTCAAGGATTTAGGCTTAGCTACCTTGCCCATTCATTTGATCCTAACTATAAACTATACCCATGGATGTTGACTATGAGTTCATGATTTCTTCTCACTCCTTTGTTCGTTGGTCGACGAGACTTAATCAACCCGTGCCTTCATCTGGAAGGTCGTTTTCCTTACTTTGTTACTATTGCGATCTTAGGACCTAATCCACCTAAGTTGGGATATTGGAAAGGTTGTATGTGTTTTTTGTTTCCCCTAAGGCCTTTTTTAGTGGTGTGTTGTGCGATCGTATATTTTCTATGAAGGTGTGAGTAGTCACCTAGAGCTAGTTTTGGCATAGGGGCATATCCAGGGTTCAATGCTTCAACAACGCACCAACAAAACCCTAACTACTAACCCTTTCGACAACACTTTCGAAGGAGATGAAGTCTCACCTGAGGTAGAGGTAGGGGGGGTTGTAGGACTCAAGTGTCTACAACCAAGCTGAGACATAGATATGTAATTACAATACTTGACAGAGCACTTAGCCAACAATATGCATTAGATTATGATCCTCATTTACATCGCATATTTAACCCTTATTACATATCAACAGATTAATAATCAAGATCTAACACTTCCAACCTCTTATCACATAGCATTAGCTCAGATCTAGAATTCATTTACACCATTAATCACTAAGTTATAACATCATATGTGTTCATTATTCATAACAACAACACTAAGAAAATAACCACATAAACAACATCGCACACAACACATCAAAACACAGGATATATGTGGTTCAACCTAGTGTAGGGATACGTCCACCAACTTCTTATTCTTATTTATTAGTCTTCGATATCCTTACATTCATCTTCTCCTGTGTACAAAGCCACAGATCCCAAATCTGCAGTGGACAGATGATCTGCACACCGCGCACTAGATCCACCTTCCTCAAAATCAGGTCAAGGCACAGAGCCAACTCCTTAATAGCACAGAGCACCTACATACAACGGTTTTGCACAAAGAAGCTTACAAAATACTTGCACTTAGCTCTACAAGCCTTAACATACTCTTGCAGAAAGCCAACCCGATCTCTTGCACTAAGCCAAACATACCGTGCACATAGCTAACACTACTACTTACATCGCTTAGCCACTTCTTATTTATACAATTACAATAAGTCCTAAACATGGGTAAACCCATGGGCCGACATCCCTTAAACCATTACCTAAACCCTAAAAACCATTTACTGGGTCGACAAGCCTGCAAAACAAGAGAGATCCTGCAATCTCCCCTCCGCCTGGGCACTCCATCTTCGACCAGCCTATCAAAGTCCCCAAAAGTGGTCAAACACGACCAATGTTTCCTCAAAACTTGGTCAAGGGCCAACAGGCCCCCAACACTCACCTGTGACTCATCCCAAATCACTCAGATCTAGTCAACACTACTTCGAAGGCCTCGAGCTTAGCTCGAGCTCCCTTGACTTGCTGCTTCAGTAGAGATTCCTACTCAACGAACTCCTGAATCACTTTTTCTATAACAGGACCTTCCATGCGTTGTTCCACTGTCATAACCATGTGTTCCAGCTGCGAGCCTTGTACTTAGATCTCCTCAAAATGAGTGCGGGATTTTTCCTACACTGGCTGGTGTCTTTGTTTAATCTCCATGACTCTGCTCTAGATGGTAGTAACCTATTGTTGGACTGTGCGTTGTTCCTATGATATTTTCATCCTCTCAAATGCAATGAGCGACTGCATTTGTGCCTAGATGGTGGATGCATGTTGTTGCATCTCCTGGATTTGTGCTTCCAGATTCCTCAGCTCCAGATCTTCTATAAGGCACTCATAAGTCTACGCACTACAATTACTTAATTGCTTACACTCTAAGGCCAGTGCCCTGATTCTTTCTACTACGTTTTTGACATATTCTTCCCTCTGATTGCACACTTCTTGCAGAGTGTTAGGTACTACTTGGAGCTCTAATTCCATTATCCATGCTTGAATCTATTGACTGGATTCAGAGAGATTCCCCACTTGCATCTCGGTTGAATCTAGTTCCTCCTATGCCAAGACCGACACAGAGCAAAGTGCTTTAGTCACTGTATCTTTGACCACAGTCTGCTATACAAGCAACTGATATTTTTCTTTCTGCATCTTCTCTTTATCCTCCTCGAACATCGCCCTGATTTCATCTTTATCCTGCTATGCAACTCGAAGTTGCTCTAAGACCTCCTCCTTTTCTTGCTTCATGGCTTCTATATCCTACTCCTTTTCTTCTTAGACTTGACAAAGTCAAGCCTCTGTTGCATCTACTAATCTTTGTAATTAGGTGGGCTCATCCCCCAATTCTGCAATTTCCACTGAAGAGGGCACAATAGGTACTACGCGGCTCGAATAGATAGCTTCTTGTATGTCCTTGAGCTCCTTATCTATTCTATCACACAATATTTCTTTCTTCACTTCATGTCTCTGCAAGATATCCTTTGAGGTGTCCTCCATGGTTGTGATGATGATATCGACATCGTCCACTATGAGCACATTCTTCAACAGAGGCTTATTGTCTCAGGTCTTCTTTCATGTTGAGGGTTTTTGCAGGGAAGCCTTCCTTTTATTCGATGTTTCGACCTTTATAGAGGGATACTTTGGCAGTGTAACTTCTCCTTTTCCTTGTTTCTCTCCTTCTTTCCCTCCTTCTTCTTGGCTCATTTGGTCTCCTCCTCCTCTGTAATGATCCCAAGCCATTAGGCCAGGAACATCATAGTTTTAGTGTCTTTTTAAAACTCTTACTGGTTGTGGCATTCTGTCAAACACCTTGTTGATCTACTTGTTTAGATGTGTTTACTTGTAGGATGGCCTCTTGATTTCAGCCTTAGGGTTTACTGATGTGTTATATTGCAGCAATAAACAAGAAGATATAACCATGGAACATACCTCAACCATATGCAATATGATAGACAAGCCAAAACATCCCAAATATGATTTTATTCATGAAATAGAGAAACCTGCTACAATGAAGATGTCAATCTGGAATGCTCAACAATTGGATAAGAAGATAGACAATAGAGCTACTACAAAATTCTCCAATAGAAGACTCCAACACACTTCCAAAGGCTGGATATACAATGAAGACTGAATACAATAGATCTAGGCCGTAAGAATGCTAAACCCCAAAGCTGGAAGGTGCCACGCCCTACTGGATAGATGAAGCCCCTCAACAATTCAGCCCTGCAACCAAAAGTGTCCAATCACCCCAAGAAATATTCCAACCAATAGATCGGGCAACTGTAAGGACAACCTGGGTGTCCAAATCTCCAAATCCACTCTCAAACCCTGTAGATCTGAAACTCCTCCACTGAATGGTGCACCCCCCTAGATGGATGAAACCCTAATAATTCAGCCTAGATGAATGAGGCCTCCAAACCTCCTGAAACTATCCAAAATGATATATCGGGGCTTGGTTACCTCCCTGGTGAAGTCCCAAGCAAAATTGTGAAGATCTGAGCTAGAAAATGACTGAAACCAATTTCTGAAGTTTTCACCTGTCCTCCAATTCGTCCCATGCATCTAATAAATCAAATAGCACCTGAAAATCCTCATGAATGGACTAGATCTGATGTCCAAGGCTCTGCAATGAAAACCCAAGTGATAGAATCTCCAAAATCCCTGCCAATCCCCTACCACGAATATCTCTCCAAGGATGGTGTGCCCCCCTTGTTGGAAACCCCCAATGGTGCACCCTCCTTCTCTTCCTGTGCCTATGGCTATGTAGAACCCTCATGCACTGATGTAGAAATGAGCTAGAATCGTGTGGGAGAGTATTTCATCTTGGAGACCAAGCCTGGGACAAGCTAGGTAGAATCTTTCACCACCGAATTGTCCTCTAGGGTTTGTTAAGTCAAAACCCTCAAAACCCCCAAGAGATGGGCCCTCTAGCTAGAAGACAGAAATACAAAACATAAACATGCATGAATGAATGAGAAGAGGCCCTTGCCTTTTCTTTATACCTTTTTCTCTCCTTGTCTCTCCAAAGTGACTTTCATTTTATTAATATTTAATTAATTAATTAATTAACCTTTTTACCTCTAAAAAGCTCCTTATCTCTCTGTGTGGCTTCCCTAGCCACTGAAAGTCACTTCTCACCATCCCATCCTATACTTTTGCTTCTCTTGTTTCCAATGAGCTATTACACTGAGAGGTTCCTCCAAGTAATGTGCCCAAAATGACCTCTTCAGTGAATTCCATTAACTTATAGCTCAAAATAGTCAAAATCATGGAAATCATTGGAATGCCACGAAACCAAAGCCAACCTGTGAGGAATGGATCATAATGATGGAATATGATGAGAAATGCAAGCTGGACCCCAAAATGCCTCTCAATAACTCCTGTACTCGCTATAACATCCATCTGGCTACTCTGGTCATCATAAACCTGTACACTGTGATGATGTCCCAAAGTGGGGACATTACAGTCCTACCTGCTAGAAAATTGCTTGTCCTCAAGCAATAAACAAATCCACTCAAATAAATTACTAGGATCCCATGTCCACTTGTGGGATACACAGTAGAACCCATCGAAAGATGAACAATCACACATGTTGCCCCCTGGGTCCCATATGAAGTCATGAACTACTAGCTCCTGGGACGCATAGTCATGAAATACATCAACTCTGGAAGTCTCCTGCATATGACACATGGCCTCATATTGGAATGAATCCACCCTCCAAGTCTCTACTAAGATCTAAAAAACCTCCATCAACTTCTCATGCTGATGCAAGAATGAGGTACTGCAAGACCTCCTTGAGACACCCGCAATAGATGCGCACCTCTCAACACTGAAACTCAATGGAAAGTTAGAATAACTTTCCCCTACAATGGTCCACTCTCTCCTGTGAATCAGTGAAATGCCTGATCTTTCAATCCCTGGATCCCATGCTAATCGTTGTTGAAGATCACCATGCTGGCCCTGCACTACTCTGACCATGATTGTCTACCCCCTGCATACATCCTGAATCCTCCTCTCTTGGGTCCTCCAGCTGAAATACCTGTGACCACTAGACCTGCTATCCATAAATTGTATCAGTAAAGACATATTTTTAGAGGAAGTACCTATCCACCCATATCCACATCCGATCATGATGATCAAGAGTGAAAATTTTCCTCACTCTATCAAACAAATCCCTGCAAGCCCACTCCATACTGACCCCTAGTGGAGTATGTGGCTCTCAGGTGCAACCTGGGTCATCATGTAGTGAAACATCTGGCTCACCCAATGAACTCTTGGATCCCATGGCAAGCTTGGAATTTTATCACTTCCAATATCGTCTAACTTCTCCTGTGTGAGACTAATCATTGTCAGAAGTCCTCTGTGCTCATCTGTTATCCTCCTCATGTTGTTGTCAATGATAAATGTGTTGAAAAAGGATAACAGAGATATTTGTAGCTGAATGTAGGGATGAAAAATACCACCTGCCTCGGTCAATCCCAAGGACTTGACCAAGAGCACGTCTACCTATACCCTTGATAATTGATCACCTGTAGCCATCACTAAACTCCAATCACCAGGCACAACTAGAAGTAACTCCTCCAACTGTCAGTAAACCAATATCCATCTCCCATCACCCATGTAATTGTTGAAACGGTGAAGGTGAGGTCTCATGACTATGTGCTGCTGCAAAGGAGTGGCATCTGCATGCTCCCCTAAGTGTGTCTCCTCCCTGCAAGGTAGTACACCCCTCTGAATTTCACCATACATCTCGACATCTCCCTATGATCTATCACTCACTACTATATGCTCTGGCATACTCATGTCATCTCCCATAGACTCCTGTTGTATCATAGATCCTGAACGTACTGCTGGATCAACCTCTATATGGAGGTCAACAGATCTCGAAACACAAATGGAAGTGTCCTCCATTGACAGGTGCTCCTCTGCTAGACATCAACATCTACTAGCAATGTGACTGAATGATATATCTGAGTGTCTACTAAGACAGATGAAGTGGATCTTTGACAAATCTCCTCAAGAGACTCATATGGTCTAGACTCTAATTCTTGAAGGGTTGTCTGTGTGCCTCTCAAGAATCCTCGAGTGCTCTCCAACTTCCGAGTGAGTCATACCATCTCCAACTCCTGCTCCCTTAGATCCTCATGATACATCTCACCCACCCTCAACAGGTAATCTCTATTAGCCAATAATTGATGGTAGTTGGTCCTCATCATAGATACTCTCTCCCTAAGAGTATGAAAATCATCCATGGAAATCCCCTCATCTGAACTACCATGTGCCATTGATGTTCTCCAGCAGTAATCTGCAATCGCTACATGCATGTCATCAATGCACCTGGTGGCTTCCATGATCATAGCCTCACTGACTCTCAACTATGTTGCTAAGTGGTGTGTCTCCTAGTCATGGTCATGCTGAGGTGCCACCTCATATCCCTCACTGTTGTTGTCACTCCTGCTAGTGTCGACTCTGAAATCCCCAAAAACACCCTCTGCATAAGATGATGTGTTGAACCGTCCACTATCTACTGTGTGATTGGGTACTCCTGTATTCCATTGCACCCCATCACTAGATGCTATCTCCCCCTAAATCAAACTGTATCCTGTATGAGCATCCATATCCTCCTGTGCACTCAAACTGCTACTATCATGTGCACATAGATCCCATATAGTTGTGCCTAGACACATGCTATGATCATCCTGAATACTAAAGAATGCATCCTCATCAATGCAAGACAATCCTAGAAATAAGTTCTCCATCAACCTGTCAGCCTCTGCAATCTGCTCACCCAATGGAGTCTCCAATAGTTGTGACTCAATCTCCTCTGGATGACCTATATGTCTGAGGTCAACTGCATGTACGTCCTGTACCTCCTCCTAGATCTGTGGGTCTATCTATCCATGGTGTGCATCCCTCACACTAGGCTCATCCATCATAC
The DNA here is from genome assembly GCA_032191745.1 of Picea mariana. NCBI lineage: Eukaryota > Viridiplantae > Streptophyta > Pinopsida > Pinales > Pinaceae > Picea > Picea mariana. The sequence goes on from JASDQU010101972.1 coordinate 195,851, forward strand.
CTAACATCCCACCGATCTCCTCATGTGACGTGGATATTATGGGTGTCTGAATAGATGATAGATGTGTCATGGCCCCCATAGGAAGCTGGTCATCTGTAGGTGAAAACACGTGTGACTCCTCACTAGTGTCACTACTCTGCTAAGACGTAAAGACATCAATGGTATGTGATATTTTTGTTGATACACTGGTGCTATCATCCTGTCCATCCAATTTCCTATCCACTACACAAGGGTCATCATCATCCTCAAGCGTGGAAGCATCACTAGCCTCTGTGAAAGAGTCATCATCATTATCCTCTGAGGTAGAGTCACTATCACTAGCCTTTGTGCAAGAGTCACTGTCATCATCCGACTGCTCTGAATTCACATCTATCATTCCATCCTCACACATCTCATCATCACAGTCATAGTGTGCCTCAATAGTGTGCTTCTGATCCTTACCCTTGCACCTATGATCTGGTTCCCATGGCCCCTTGCAATAGTGGCAAGGTTGTGTGTTCCTAATGGGCATGGAGTTTCTCTATTCTTCCATCCATCTAGCTGCTTCTTTTTTCTTTTTATCTGCTATGATGATCCCATGTAAAATATCCCATTTGCTCCAATCGGGATTTCTAAAGGCTACATACTGAGGAAAGGTTATGAGAGACCTATTTTCCTCACTAAGGCCAAAATATGTTATCTCCAAGCATGTTATTTCAAAGGATATCTTATCCATTTCTTTCCAACTATCCATTTATCCCTATGGGAGATCCCTCAAGTTTGCAGGATTTAAGATCTAATACCACTGTAATGATCCCAAGCCATTATGCCATAATCATCATGGTTTTGGTGTCTTTTAAAACTTTTTTTGAGTGAGGTATTTCATCAAACACTTTGTTGATATACTTGTTTAGATGTGTTTACTTGCAGGATGGCCTCTTGATTTGAGCCTTAGGGTTTATGGATCTGTTATATTGCAGCAATAAACAAGAAGATATAACCATGGAACATACCTCAACCATATTAAATATGATAGACAAGCCAAAACATCCCAAATATGATTTTATTCATGAAATAGAGAAACCTGCTACAATGAAGATGCCGATATGGAATGCTCAATAGATGACTAAGAAGATAGACAACAGAGCTGCTACAAAATTATCCAATAGAAGACTCCAACATGCCTCCAAAGGATGGATATACAATGAAGACTGAATACAATAGATCTGGGCCGTAAGAATGCTAAATCAATAAGATGGAAGGTGCCATGCCCTGCTGGATAGCTGAAGCCCTACAACAATTTGGCCCTTCTGCCAAAAGTGTCCAATCACCCCAAGAAATATTCCAACTAATAGATCGGGCAAATGTAAGGACAACCCAGGTGTCTGAATCTCTAAATCCACTCTCAAACCCTGTAGATATGAAACTCCTCCACTAAATGGTGTGCCCCCCTAGATGGTTGAAACCCTAATAATTTGACCTAGATGAATGAGGCCTCCAAACCTCCTGAAACTATCCAAAATGATATATTGGGGCTTGGTTACCTCCCTGGTGAAGTCCCAAGCGAAATGGTGAAGATATGAGCTAGAAAATGACTAAAACCAATTTATTAAGTTTGTTCCTCTCCTCCAATTCATCCAATGCATCTAATAAATCAAATAGCACCTAAAACTCCTCATGAATGGACTAGATCTGATGTCCAAGGCCCTGTAATGAAAACCCAAGTGATAGAATCTCCAAAATCCCTACCAATCCCCTACAACAAATCTCTCTCCAAGGATGGTGCGCCCCCCTTACTGGAAACCCCCAATGGTGCACCCTTCTCTTCCTATGTCTGTGGCTGTGTAGAACCCTCCTGCACTGATGTATAACCGAGCTAGAATGATGTGGGAGAGTATTGCATCTCTAAGACCAAGCTTGGGACAATCTAGGTGGAATCTTTCACCACCAAATCGTCCTCTAGGGTTTGTCAAGTCAAAACCCTCAAAACCCCCAAGAGATGGGCCCTCTAGCTAGAATCTAGAAATCCAAAATATAAACATATATGAATGAATGAGAAGAGGCCCTTGCCTTTCCTTTATACTTTTTTCTCTCCTTTTCCCTCCAAAGTGACTTTCATTTTATTAATATTTAATTAATTAATTAACCTTTTTACCTATGAAAAGCTCTGTATCTCTCCTTGTAGCTTCCCTGGCCACTGAAAGTCACTTCTCACCATCCCATCATGTAGTGTTGCTTCTCCCAATTCCAATGAGCTATTACACTAAGAGGTTTCTCCAAGTAATGTGCCCAAAATGACCTCTTAAGTGAATTCCATTAACTTATAGCTCAAAATAGTCAAAATCATGGAAATCGTCGGAATGCCACGGAACCAAAGCCAACCTGTGTGGAATGGCTCATAATGATGGAATATGATGAGAAATGCAAGATGGACCCCAAAATGCCTCTTAATAACTCTTGTACTCGCTATAACATCCATTTGGCTACTCTGGTCATCATAAACCTTTGCACTGTGATGATGTCCCAAAGTGGGGACATTACATCCTCATGTAGGTAAGTCAGGACTACTTTCCTCTGAGGCACTGTCCTCCTCATCAGTTTCTATTTTCTGCACTTCATCCTTTTTCTTGTTTTTATTTTTAGTTTGTCCATCATGTTCGACCCAGGTGACCAAGGGACTTACGATGATGTCGGGGTTGGAGAGTTCTGCATCTTCCACTGGTACGAGGAACTCTTCTGGCCATTCTTTGGTGATCTCCTCCATGTCTTCATCAATCATATTATAATAGGACTGCAACTCCTCCTTACTCTCATCCCTACGCATAGTGATATAAATAAAGTTTCGGTCCGGGAAGAACTTCGCTAGCGTTCTGTACCGATGTAGTGTGTTCAGGTTCATTCATGGAAATTCTTCAATGGCATGCTTCAACTACTAGTAGTAAGCATGGAAGATAGTGTTCGACTGACACTACTTCGACATGTCATTTGTGTACCACAAGGTGGATAACCTTGTGGCCAATGCCTCCGATGGCTCGACTTCTGGGAATGTCACTCCTTCCAGCATTTTCCAAACGACAAGGTGATCAGTACCAGTAACCAACTAAAATAAAATTCATAACCCTGATCCTGCACATCACGACAGTCCTTGTCGAGCTCGTTGATGAGGTAGCTCACCCAGTTCATTTTCATTCCTTCTACACACTTCCCTATGAGGTATACTACAAATCGAGTGACTTGTGTTGGATGGTTCTTTCTGACGAGCTTACCAGCTATAAGATGATAAAATAGGCACACTGTGCCATCCTGTATGGAGGCTACCTTGCGGCCTCACTTTCCCTTCTCTGCATTTCCATAGTATTCCTTTATGCGTTGTATCAGGGAGAAATATGAAGTCTTCCCTGGGTAGAAATGGTGAGGGTCATGTCCCTGTATGCTCAGTCCTATGATCAAGTGGATTAGTGTTGGATCCACGGTGACGTGCTTGCCAAGCCACATATAGCCTCCATGATAGAATGATAGAAGGAGTTTAACATAAGCGTTAACCTCCTGGTGTCGGCCCAAGTGAGGGATCTTCATCACATTCAAGATCATTGATTGTGCAAGCTCCTTAATCCACGGCTAGGATACTATGCGTGGCTTCTTCCCAGTCATCTTCATCAAATACCTATGCGATGTGAGCATCACATAGTTCTTCCAGTCTCTGAGGTTGAGTTTGATTTTCCTCAGAGATGGAATGTTTCCTAACTTTGGTACGACTATGCATATCCCCTTTGGGATGCACATGGTGATTAACCTGTACTCAAAGTCACGCGGGATACTTTCACAGTTCACTACGCCATCCAAAGGCGATATCTACTCCGACAAGACCGACAGGATCTACTTTATGTTAGCCAGATCGTCAGAGTGTTTTCTTCACTTCTTAGTAGTGTGGCCAAAACATTTTCCATTCAATGGGGATGCTTGCAATCCACCTGTCGACGATGTCTGTATTCCCACAGACATGAATCTCTTAGTCATAAGGTCTACAAGTATTTCCTCCACAGACTTCTCTAACGCGCTATGTTTGCCTGACATTCACACATGTAATAAAATAAATCAGGTAGGTGAACGTAAAAGCAAGGTACCCAAATGGATAGCGAGGTCTAGAAAGAATAGTGTGATACAATGGGTTCTCTGTTAGCTCATATATCACTATTGTCCCTTGGTTATGGAAGAAAGGCTAAATATGAACTGCGTAGAAGGCACATTGAATGATATTGGGTCGAAGTGGTCAAATAAGAAGAAAAGAAGGAGTGAAGTAAGGGAAATATATATGTTGAATGAGAAGATTGAGGATGGCATATCAGCAAGGAAGATAGATCGTGGACAACTCAAAAAGTGGAAGAAGACGTCAATGAGTGCTTTGGAGCACCTCGTGGGAAAGAAGGAACGATAGGCTAGTGAAGCCCTGAAAACACAAGTCAATTTGACCTAGGGTTTTAGACACCTAGGGTTTTGGTATGTAGGGTTTTGACACCTAGATGTTTGTCATTGTAATGTATAAATAAAGGTCTAGAGGACCTAGGATGGGTTGGTTATTCATTGTTCGTTCGAGGAGAGTTCATCAATGTTGGTTTTCGATAAGTGTGATTGTTGTGTTGACAACAATAGTGAGCCTGTATTGTAAGATCTTCAGTTGGGTGCAAAGATCAACCCTACAGCTGGGTGCGTAGGGAGGGGAGAGAAGGAGAAAAAGAGAGAGAGATATATAAAAGCTAAGTGCGCAGATAAAACTGTATGTTTTCACGTAATATCAATAAACACAGTTCTGTGGGCATATCCCTAGGGAGAGCATGAACCATGTATATATTGTTGTTGCATGTGATTGATGTTGTGTTCTTTTTCTTTCTATTAGTCTTTTATTTCATCATTGTGTTAGATCTGAGACATAGCTCGTACAGTATGCCTAAGGGAGATAAATAATAACTAGATATATGTGTGTTTCTCCTTTGAATCCACTTACATTTTCTCTAGTTGTAGACATGTGTCATGCAACCCCCTATGGCTACTTCAGGTGAGACTTCATATGCTTCATAGGTGTTGTTGAAAGGGCCAGTAGTTAAGGCTTGTTGGGGTGTTGTTAGAGTTGAACCCTGGGTCTTCCCCTGTGCCAAAAAATGGTTCCATTGTCAGGACCAGGATCTTCTTGAGGGAATGTCAACATGGATTCCATCAAAGATAGATATTTAGAAGTGGATAGAAGAACAAGAAAAGGACTTCGTTGAGGCTCGGAATAATAACCCTAATCTTAACACAGACGATTGTCTGGGAAGGTATATATTTACTGATATACACAAGATTTTCTTTGAAGGAATTCATAAAGAGATATACGAGTGGTTAGCCACACTAGCAGATACCTAGTTTGAGATTAGATTTAGACCACCTGTGGTTTGGACATCGACGTTGATCATGAAGTTCAAGAGAGTTGATAATGTCGTGTCAAGAGAAGTAGACCGCTGGTTTGATAGCACTATTGGAGGGTGTTAGCACTCTATAAATTTTGTCTGGCTGATAGACAAACGACATAGGTAACTATTTCAACCAGCTTTAGAGATGAGGCACAAGCCTACTCAACTCAGAGTGGGATCTCTCATGTCACTTGGAGCTTCTTTGGAAATTGGTGGCTAGATTTGGTTTGTTTTGGGGTTTTTTTATAAAACTTTATGGCCAAGAAGAGGAGGGACACTCAGGGATATGGAGTCAAAATTATGAAATTGAATGAAAACATTGACTAGCCAATAGAAATCACCATAGGATAAAGGCTAAGTGAGGTAATGAATCTGAGTTGTAAATTGAAATTTGTAGAGTGTAAGAGGAAAGGGGAAAAACAAGTAACTGCATCAGATCATTAATAAAATGAGTTCTGAATTAGTTAGGAAGAAATACACAGTTTAAAGTGTTTCAACCGAGAGAATCAAGAGATGAATTATGGGCTTTTAACTATCCAATTTAAATAGAAGACAGTTTAAATGGAATTAAATAACACGGGAAATACATACAATGAGGGAAGACAAAGATCATATCACCACCATTAGAATCTTTTCATAGAGACTTCAAAATCTTTTGCATATGTATTCAATTCAGTCTGATAAAATTACAATGGAGTTCAGAACAAATAGAACTATGCCCTTGCACTTATTCCAACCCCTAATACACTCATAACCTCTAATACTTATACAATTTGAGTTCCTTCAGTGTGCAACTGGTTACAATAATTGAAATGAAACATTACAACTTCTACAATGATTACAAATGACAGTTTTTAGAAAAAAAAAAGTTTCATGATCCCTCTAGATTCCTCCAACGCTCCAGCTCCTTCCTCTGCCATGTTATCTTTGAAATTTCACTCATACTCTTTCAAATATAATTGCATTTATCCATATTCTCATTAAACATTTGGGAATAATATAATTGCAATAAAAATAATTCCCAAATATTTTCTATCCTATAGAATTAAATTTCCATAATTTAATTCATGCCCGTGGTTCTTTAAAACCATGTCTTGTTTGGCCCAATTCACCATTTCACTGTAAAAAACATTTACTGTTACTATTTCCCTGTGAAAAACATTTACTGTGTAATGTTTTTCCAATTTACCGTTTCACTGTGGAAAAACATTTACTATGTGTTTTTTCCAATTTACCGTCTTTGGTAAAATACCTTTTATCTTCTTCTTTTACATCTTTAAATATTTGGATAAAGAATTATCCAAGTCTTCATTCACGTGCATCTTCCCATTTAAATATTTTTCATGGAAATAAACATTAATGTATTTAATTTGTAAAACTTAAATCTTACCTCCATAAAACCTTTTCACCCTAAGGAGAAATTTCATTTATTAGAAATTCCATAATTGTTGTTGAAAAATGTTGCACATTAAACATATGATAAATGGTGCATTTATTACATTGGGCTTGGGCTGGAGTGGTTTAATCCAAACTTATTTTACCCCCGATATGATCCATGCAAAAACATGTGTCCACTAAGGAAACCATGGTAGTTTTCCCCATCACGCCTTCACATAATTAACCTCCTCGCTACTTCAATCCCCGATATGTATGTGCGCCCTCCATCCAACCTTTGAATTTTCCACATTATAAATTGAGATTTGTGCTCATGATTTGACGTGATTCCATAAATTAAATATTGGATTAAATATTTTAATATAAAAACATTTTTATTAATAATAATAAACCCTTTTTCTATTTGTTATTCGCACACTCCTATCTACTCTAAAACTGTTGAAATGAATAATCAATCAAGTGAAATAAAAATGCCAATGAAACCATGCAAGCATTTCATCCACTGTTTGTTTACTTTGCACAAGCTTGTTCCAAATACTACTTACTAATAATTCATTCAAAAATTCATCCATAAATCCCAATCTCAAAAAATTAAAAAAATTTGGACTGTTCACTACCTCCAACAAAACTGCAAATGGATCCTCTAAAATATGCACAAAACAATGATCATGATTCACCCCTTCCACTGCATTCTTGTTTTCATGTGATTTAACATGTTGATTGCCACCAATAGGATGAAAAATCTGTTGAGACTATTGTAAATAACAATCTTCTAAATCAGAAGACAATGTTGGCTGAAATGAAACCCCTGGTGGAAATAAATCCATTTCTAACAATGATGTTGATTTAACATCATATTTATTTCCAAGCTGGTAGTTGAGCACATGCTGTAAATCTACAATGAGATAACTTTCCATGTAATAATCAACATGATCATTAAATGCATGAGAAGGTTTTTGGTCTTCCTCACTGATAACAATTTGCTCATGTAAAACAGTGCCACTGTGAATGCAATCAGACTTCCCTACTTCTTATGTTATCTCATGATTTTCTTTCAACAATTCAAAGGAAGAAAAACATAATGGAAGATAGTTTTCATTTGAAAATCCATTTCTTTCTTCATATTAACATTATTACTAGATAATTTCTGATTTCAAACATTATAGACATTTTGTTTCAATAGTTCGAAAGAGGAAAAACACAATGGCAAGGTTTTTACACCTGATTCAAAACCATCTTCATTTTCTTCACTGTTGTCATAGGCACATTTTTCAATTTCTTTGGATTACTGAACACACTCATTTTCATATTTGTCTTCAACCAATGACTGCAAATTTGTATTGGCAAGACCTTGTACATACCAAGTAACAAGGTCATCAAACACATGAGAACATTGTTGCAATTTCTTATCAACTTTTTTTAATGAATCAATGTGATTTGGCATCAAAACACATTCTTTTTCTTAAATGATTATATTAGAATCTTCTTTCAACAATTTAAAAGAAGAAAATCATAAAGGTAAAGAATTCCCTTCAGCTGATTCAGTACTTTCTTCTTTGTAAATGTGATATGTAGGTTGATTTCTCTCATTACATTACTGAAAAGGAACATTTTCTGATAGAGAACATGCAGTTGTTTGTTCTAGGAAGTCAGCCTCATAATCATCATCATATTCATCATATATAAGCAAATCAACAATATATGTGATGTCATCCAACAAGAACAAACTTGGAACATCAAGCTGCTCTTCAACAGACTGATTTGCAGATTCATCTTCTTGACTATCTACAAATGAATACATAAAATATTCAGCCCCCTGCTTATCATGCGATGGATCAGAAGATAAATCAGCACCTCCTCTTTCAACAAGTGGAATATAATTTTTTTCAAAATCATTAGCTTTGGAAACTTCAAGAGGACCTATGATATTGTCAATTCTATGCTCAAGATTCTAATCAACTATTTTCTGTTCATATTCACTTTCATGTTATTGAGTATTCAACCACTCATTTTGGATTTGTTTACATGCTTGGATGTTGTGTTGAATGTCTTGAGCATCATTAAACATTTGTTGTAAGGACTTAGGTCTTTTTTCCATCAGAAGGAAAGACAAATCTGGATGAAGAGTAGTTGCATAATGGAGCATGGAAACCGCTTCAATGGGTTGAATTTATTTGGAAAAATTGTAATAGATACTGGAAAACATTATACTGAATATAGAAATAGTTTCATTGCTCTTATTTTTTAAGGCATAGAACTCTATAAGTTGTAGATCCAAATATTTCTTCCTTTCCCAAAACTTTAAAAAGACATCCTTCAATTCCTCCCATGAGCTAATTGTCTCGGGCTGCAAATTTTTAAACCAATATTTGGTGTTTCCTTTCAAGGATTGAGAGAAGGACCTCATACAGACATCATCATGGTCAATCTCAAACAAATCTATAAAATGTTCAAACGCTTGGATGTGTTTTTCAGTTGAGATGGTATCAGGTTCCCCATCAAACATAGGTAGGTACTCATAGTGTTTTGGAGGAAAATCATGAAGGATGTGGGGTAAATTTAAGGGTATGTATCTATGCTAAGTCTTGGAGGGTTTTGGATTAAGTGTAGGAGATGAAATATCAACCCTGGTTTCATGAGACTCATCAACTTGGTTATGGTCATCACATGGCCCAGATGGAATTTTTTTATCAAAATCAGTGATACAATGAGGATATGCATGTAAAACTTTAAGAGGAGGATATACATTGGAATATTCTCATGATCATCATTAGAATGCAATAGGTAAATAAAAATTTGTTTGGCATGTTCAAAGAAGGAGCAAAGGCAACTTATAACAAAGAATAAAATGCCTTGGAAAAAATCCAATTTTAAGTACTTGTTTTCTTCCATAATGTTTTTTCATACCTCTGTCAAAGGATCTCATTTTCCAGTGGAGTATTTGAATTACATTTGAATTTTGAGTGGAGTCGCCAATAATGTTTTGGAAGATGGATTATTTATTGAGAGTGGAGTCACCATTGAAAATTTAAATTTATGGATTCTTCTACTAGTGGAATCACCTTCAAACTGATTTTCTGATGTGTGGAGTTGCCAGAGTAGGACTACAACCAATATATTCCCAAGTGTCTACTTCTCTCAAAACTTAGAACTCAATCATGTCATTCTTTCCCAGGGAAAAGTTTTTAATTTCGTCCCCGACAGCGGTGCCAGAATGTTAGCACTCTATAAATTTTGTCTGGCTGATAGACAAATGACAGAGGTAACTATTTCAACTAGATTTAGAGCTGAGGCACTAGCCTTCTCAAATCAGAGAGTGCTCTCTCATGTCACTTGATGTTTCTTTGGAAATTGGTGGCTATATTTGGTTTGTTTTGAGGGGTTTTATAAAATTTGTTGGCCAAGAAGAGGAGGGACACTCAGGGCTATCGAGTCAAAATTCTGAAATTAAATGAAAACATTGACTGGCCCATAGAACTCTCCAGAGGATAAAGGCTAAGTGAGGCAATGAATCTGAGTTGTAAATTGAAATTTGAAGAGTGTAAGAGGAAAGGGGAAAAACAAGTAACTGCATTAGAGCATTAATAAAATGAGTTATGAATTAGTTAGGAAGAAATACACACAATTTAAATTGTTTCAGCCGAGAGCATAAAGAAATGAATTATGGGATTTTAACTATCCAATTCAAACAAAATACAGTGTAAATGGAATTAAATAACACAATAAATACATAAAATGAGGGAAGACAAAGCTCATATCACCACCTTTAGAATATTTTCATAGAGACTTCAAAAGCTTCTGCATATGTATTCAATTCAGTCCCAGAAAATTACAATGGATTTTAGAACAACCAGAACCGTGCCCTTGCACTTCCGCCAACTCGCAATACACTCAGAACCTCTAATAATTATACAATTCGAGTTCCTTCAGTGTGAAACCAGTTACAATAACTGAAATGAAACATTACAGCTTCTACAATGATTACAAATGACAGTTTTCAAAAAAAAAAAAAAAAAAAGTTTCATGATCCCTACAGATTCCTCTGATGCTCCAGCGCCTTCCTCTGCCATGTTCTCTTTGAAATTCCACTCATACTCTTTCAAATATAATTGCATTTATCCGTATTCTCATTAAACATTTGGGAATAATATATTTGAAATAAAAATAATTCCCAAATATTTTCTATCATGTAGTATTAAATTTCCATAATTGATTTTCTATCATGTAGTATTAAATTTCCATAATTGAATTCATGCTCGTGGTTCTTTAAAACCATGCCTTGTTTGGCCCAATTCACCATTTCACTGCAAAAAACATTTACTATTACTATTTCCCTATGAAGAACATTTACTATGTAATGTTTTTCCAATTTACCGTTTCACTGTGGAAAAACATTTACTATGTGTTTTTTCCAGTTTACCATCTTTGGTAAAATACCTTTTATCTTATTCTTTTACTTTTGTAAATATTTGGATAAAGAATTATCCAAGTCTTCATTCACATGCATCTTCCAATTTAAATCTTTTGCATGGAAATAAACATTAATTTCTTTAATTTGTAAAACTTAAATCTTACCTCTGTAAAACCTTTTCATCCTGAGGAGGAATTTCATTTATTAGAAATTCCATAATTGTTGTTGAAATGCACTCCTAGAAAAATGTTGCACATTAAACAAATGATAAATGGCGCCTTTATTACATTGGGCTTGGGCTAGAGTCGTTTAATCCAAATTGCTTTTACCCTCGATATGCTCCATGCAAAAACACGTGTCCACGAAAGAAACCACGGTAGTTTTCCCCGACCCGCCTTCACATAATTAACCTCCTCTCTACTTCAATCCCCGATATGTATGTGTGCCCTCCATCCAACCTTTGAATTTTCCACATTATAAATTGAGATTCGTGCTCATTATTTGACGTGATTCCATAAATTAAATATTAATATAAATATTTTAATTTAAAAGCATTTATATTAATAATAATAAACCCTTTTTCTATTTTATAAGGACTTTGGGCTTGTGAGGCTTAACACATGACTTTGTGGATAGGATAAGGGTACTTAATAAAAGGAATATTTTTTATTTTCAATGAGGATATTAAAATAAGGGTAAAAATGAATGAAGTGATGAAACTAAGGGATTTAGATAAGCGTTAAGGATAGGTATAGGTTTGGGATATTCACCAAATTTTGACTCATGGAGGACATAACTATTTTGGATGATCAGTTGAGTGAAGGATTTAGGTGATGGGAGCTTGACGGAGATGGTGAAAAATTTGAAAACCTGAGTGGAAAAATAGCACAAGGACAAGACACTTTGGGAAAAATTAATACAAATTAGTAGGTGATAACATAGGGTACATTACCGAGTTTGATATTGACAGAGTAGAGTCATATAGCCAAGTAGAGAGGTATTTCTTTAATGGACCTAGAAGAAAAATTTTACACTTTTTGAAGCTGGAGATCAAGATGTTATTGCATGAGAAGAAAATATTGAAGATACAGTAATTAGTCGGATTGAAGAGATAATGTTCAAGAACTTAGACAATGACAACGACAAACAGGTTGGACATATGCCTAGTGGGATAATGTTCAGAGAGTTTCCTCTAGTAAACCTATTTGAGGAGAGACACAAACCACTAGAACATGATGAAGGGTTATACAACGGAGAAGAAGAAGAGCTATCGAATGAGGAACAGTCAGGATCTGCTGGAGTAGAGGAAGAGAAGACTGAATAACCTCGCAGAGAAGAGTCAGAAACTTCAGGAACTGCACTGACTATCAAATTAAGTACTATTACTCCTCTTGTTGTTTTAACAATGTTAACTAACCAGAGTAGTGAGAGTTACCAGAGCACTCAGAGCATTGTTACCAGTAGTTCAATACATACTCAATCAAGAAAGTTAGGAATATCTATGGCAGATGAAATGAGGCTACCTATTTTTAGAGGATATGGATCTGAAGATCCTCATCAGCACTGGTTTTTATGCAAGGGTGTATGGAGTATTAAGAAAGTCAATGACGAAGAAATTAAGAGATATCGGTTTAGCACTACCTTGAGAGACCGTGCACTGAGATGGTACATGAATTTTGTTAACAGGGTTGCATAGCCTAAACTGATGAACACGATCAAGACTACATTGAGTGAAAAATTCAAGAAACCCAATTCGGAGTCGCAGTGCATTACCGAAATGAAAGAAATCAAGCAGAAAGTAGTTGAACCTATTTGGGAGTTTTATCATAGGTTTAATACCTTGATAGGCCGGTTGAGTTTTCAGATTCCAGATGAGATGAACAAGGAATGGTTCATTGTTTCCCTCCTACCACACATCAGAGTTCCTCTGATGCAACAAAAGGTTTCTTCGTAGGCTGAGGCATTGGAGATCGCCATGAAACTAGAGTCAGCCCTTATGGGAGAATCCAACTCAGGTATGAGTCAAATATTGAGACACCTAACTAGCTTATCTCTGTAGGTCAAAGTTATGAAGAAATACAAGGGAAAAGATAAAAGAGACGAGATTTGGTGTATCAGATGCAAATCAGAATGCCATGATAAGGAACATTGTTTCGTATTCCATGAGTACTTGGCCTTTTGGGATCTGAGCCCTTTCAAGAAGGTTACTCTACCCTGGTGCAAGGTATGTAGAAATAGACATCGCCCTGGTGACTGCTATTACATGCAAAAATATGTACAGACACCTACAAACATCTACTACACATTCTTTAAATCTGTGGGTCATGATGAGAAAGACTGTAGGGATTATGACCTTTTACACGAAAAATCAAGAGATACATATAGGATTCAAGGAGAAGTACAACAAGAAGGAAATGCTATGCAATTTAACTCTCTAGGAAGAGGAAACTTCAACCCTCATGGTGGATTCATAGGAAGAGGAAGAGGTGAAGGCAGGGGTCAAGGTCCAGGTGAGATCATTTGTTATAACTACGCACATCCAGGTCACTTGGAAAGGGACTGTCAGAACCCTTGTACCACTTGCATCTACTACAACTCATTTGAACATGTCATTGAATATTGCCCTGTGATGTTAGTCAAGCTTCAAGAGAGATCAGGAGGAAACTATCAAGTACAACTAATCTCAGTAGAAACTCATGGAGAGGATCCCAGATTCATTGTTATCACTAGAGGAGGCACTGTTATAGGAGAAGACAAAGTAACCCCAAAAAATACTATAGAAGAATCAAGGGTTAGAAGAGTTGTAGAGAAGACACAAGTGTTTGATCCGAGGGAAGAAAAATTGACATTTGAAGAGGCAAGAAAATAATTTGGAAGAGATCAAGATTCTTCATCAAAGACACAACCAAAAGTGAGAGAATGTGGAATTCCTTTGTCATTTGATCAATCTGCATCACCTGGAGAAGGAAAATAGGTAAGAAAGCTTATGGAATTCTTATGTACTTGCATTAATCTGATTAAGGATGAAAGAGTTGTACAAGAAATAAAAAATTTGATCAGACAAAATGCGATAGGTAGGATAGCTCCTCTACTGAATAAGGCAGTACATCAAGTATCCAGAAAGAGAAGGAAAAATAAGGAATTACACCTTAATGCTCAGATTGGAGATTATGACATAGATTATGTGGTCCTCAACTTAGGGTCAAAAGTCAATGTTATGAAAAAGCAGACCTGGGCATCAATGGGAAAACCTAAGTTAATTTATTCCCCTACCAGGCTTAGGATGGCTAATCAAAAGGAAGTAATCCCCTTTGGGAGACTGGAGCATGTCCATGTGGACATCAACGGGGTAAGGACATTTGCGGATTTCGAGGTGATTGAGATAATTGATGATAATTATCCTTATCCCACGTTGTTAGGAATTGATTGGGCTTTAAATAATTATACTTTTGTTGACTTAAAGAAAAGAAGAATGAAATTTGAAGGTGATGTCCTTAGGTTCATTGCCCCTCTGGATCCTAATGAAGGTCGCAGATACACATAACCCATCAGAGAATAAGACCATGCTTATGAACAGCAAGACAACAGGATTACATTAATCCTATAGAATATGGGAACTTAAGCTGGCGAAGTGACAACGCATGCTCATCAAATTCAAAAGAAGAAATAGAGAACTGGCAAAAAGAATGTATGAATTTTCTACGAGAAGGTGTGCTAGATTTACTAAGGAAGTTCGTTGGATTGGCACAGAGGTAAGCAATCTTCCTACATTTGATTGTTTAAATCATTTAGAATCATTCTTATCAGAATTTGAAGAAATTGTACCAATACAACAATGAATGTTGGCATTGGATAAAGCTTTAAAATAAATGCCAACAATATGGTGGGGAACACATAAGAAGAACATTGCAAAGTGGGTGCAATGTCACACTTTGATGACAATGCACTTTTCATAACAACTCGAAAGGTGAGAAGTTCGATACATGGGTGAGATTTTTCTAAAGGACCATGTGAGAAGTTGTGAGGAGACCTAGAGTAGCATCCCTCAAGAGCATTGGGTGCATAAATTCATCAAAACTTTGGACACAACGCCTATTAATTTCTATCTTCAAGTAGAACTGCACCTCACCACCTCATATTGGTATGGTATGACTCAGAACTTTGTAGCTACATTTTTATGTTAAAGTCAATACCCCTCATACTTCAATATATCAATATTTACAAGTTGTAAGATAGAAAGTCTTTGCGGAGGCACCTAACCTCCCTTTGGAGCAAGAAGAAGATGAATGGACTGTACCACTTTAGAAATTGCAAGGCTATTACAATATCAATGTTGATGAAGACGATGATCCTAGGAATGTGAACATCACAGAGACATAAGAACAAAGAGACGTAGAAGGACCAGGAGTCGAAGTAGAAATACCTTTTATTGGAGAACCAATCAAAATCAAGAAAGTTAATATTAGAACAGAGAAATCACCTAAGATCGCAAACGTTGGAGATTATTGGGATGATGCCACTATTGACAAGATCACACAACTACTGCATGAGTATCAGGACTTGTTTCCAACCAATTTTACCAACATGAAGGGTATTAAAGGGCCCATGGGAGAGATGAATATCCTATTAAAACTAGATGCAATGCCATTCAAGTAGATACCTTACAGACTGAATCCAAAATATAAGCAAAAAGTTAAGATTGAATTAGACAGAATGTTGGAAGCAGGAATCATAGAACCTCTTGAAGAGTAAGAATGGATTAGCCCTATGGTGGTCCAAGATAAGAATACATGAGAGATCAGAATCCATGTAGACTTGAGGAAACTGAATGATACATGTTTACATGATCCATTCCCTACACCATTTATTGACGAAGTGTTGGATAATGTGGGAGGACAAGAAGTTTACTCATTCACATATGGATTTTCAAGTTATCACCAAGTCATGATTACTAAGGTAGATCACCATAAGACCACATTTGCAATAGAATGGGGATCCTACTAGTACACAATGATTCCTTTTGGACTGAAGAATGCACCAGCCATCTTTTCTAGGGTGGTGGTCAAAGAATTCAAGGAATTTTTACATAAATTTATGGAAGCATATTTGATGATTGGACTGTTTTTAGCCTATTGAAAAATCATATTGAATGTTTAAGACTAATGTTGGATAAGTGTAGGAAATTTCATACTGCCCTAAACCTGAATAAGTGCATATTCTTTTCAGCATTTGGAGTGTTTAATATTGTGTGTAAGCAGGGGTTGTTGGTAGATCCTTCCAAGATTGTCATAATTGTTGATCTACCTCCTCCTACTTCAGTAAGACAGTTGCACACTGCGCTAGGACATACAGGATACTACAGAAAGTTAATCAAGGTCTATGCAAGATAAAAACACCTATGGAGAATTTATTAAAGAAATATTGTCAGTTCCAATGGTCAGAGGAATGTCAACAGAACTTCAACACACTGAAACATAAAACGGTCGCTGCACCCATTCTGGTTTTCCTAGATTGGAGTAAGGAATTCAATGTGCACATCGATGCGTCGTCTATCGCATTAGGAGAAGTGTTAGCACAACCAGGAGTAGGATATATTGACCATCTGTTATCCTTTTCTAGCAGGAAGCTATCTACAATTGAGATAAATTACACTAACACTGAGAGAGAAGGTTTAGCCATGGTGTACGTGTTGCAGAAGTTTTGTCACTACTTGTTGGGGGGAAACTTTAAGATGTTCACTGATCACTCTTACCTAGTCAACAAGCCAGTGTTTGGGGGAAGAATATGCAGATGGCTATTGCTATTCCAGGAATATGATTTTGACATTGTGGTCAAGACAGGAAGAATGAACAAGGGTCCTTACCACGTTTCTAGGTTAGAACATGGAGAGGAACCTACTAGTTTGGTGGATACGCTACCAGATGCATAGTTCTTGGCCATTAGAAATGTTGATGATCACTTCATCAAGATAGTTAAGTTCCTCTCAATAGGAATGTAACCTCATGAATATACAGTCATTCAGAAGAAACAACTTGTAGTTCGAGCTATAGATTTTTCACTTATATTTAGACAACTTTATAAGATGGGACCTTATGAGATCCTAAGGAGATGCGTTATGGAGACAGAAAGACCACTAATTCTATCAGAAGCACATGAAGGCATCGCAGGAGGACACTATGCAGGAAAAGAAATAGCACAGAAGGTTCTTAGAGCTGGCCTTTGGTGGGCCACTTTACACAAAGATGCTAAAGAATACTACAGAGGCTGTAATGTATGCCAAAGAGTTGGGAAACCCTCCAGAAGAGATGAGATGCCTTTAGCACTTCAACTAACTTTGCAGGCATTTTAGAAATGGGAAATTTATTTCGTAGGACCTATCAAACCACCAGGAAAGTTCACAAGAGCCAGATACATCATCACTGTGATAGAGTATTTGACCAGATGGGAAGAAGCAAGAGCATTCAAGGACTGTAGTGAAACTATAGCTGCACAATTCATATTTGATGATATCATAACCATATTTGGATGCCTGAAGATCCTTATGAGTGATCAAGGTACACATTTTATTAATAATACTATTGAAGCCTTGACTCAAGAATTTGAGGTTCATCATCAGAAGAGAACACCTTACCACCCACAAGCCAATGGTATAGTTGAAGCTTTCAATAAGATCTTGGAGACAACACTAAAAAATATCTACATTGTGAACACAGATGCTTGGGATTTGAGAGGACTAGCAGTATTATGGGCCTATAGAACCACTTGCAAGAAGCTAACGATGCAGACTCCCTTTAAGTTGGTTTATGGCCTAGAAGCAGTCGTGCCTATGGAATATTTAGTCTCTATCTTAAGAATTGTGGCATTTACAGATATGGATGACAGAGGCACTGTGAAAGACAAACCTGCGCAGTTGGTAGAACTAGAAGAAGACAAATTCATTGTAGTATTTCACTAGAAGGTACATAAGGAATGAGAAAAGGCCTACCATGATAGACATATCAATAACAAAGCCTTTAAGCAAGGATATCTGGTATTGGTATATGACAACAAATTTATGAAGCATCTAGGGAAGTTCATGACACATTGTCTTGGGCCGCCTGAGGTTTCCTATGTAACAGAAAGAGGAGATGCATAGTTGAAGACTTTGAAGGGAGAATGGAAGGAAGGTTTGGTAAATGGGAGTCGGTTGAAATTGTACTACAACAACTAGTTCCCTAACAACTCTCAGTAAAAGTATAAGAAGAAGGGTCTAGGTACCAGGTGCAGTTGAAAATGGGTACTAGACACAACAAATACAATCTACACAAGGAAGAGAGGAACAAAACATAGAGCACAGCCAGCTCCGCACAGTCTGAAGATGAAGAGAAACAAAAGGTTCATACCTCTAGTGCCTCGGGGCATGTTGGCCTTTGGTTATGGAAGAAAGAAAATATTAAAGAATAAAGGAAAAATACAAAATGCACAGAAGTCACATCGATTGATATTGGGTTGAAGTGGTCAAATAAGTAGAAAAGAAGAATCGAAGTACGGGAAATATAGTCATTGAATGAGAAGATCGAGGATGACATATCAACATGGAATATAGATCGTGGACAAATTAGTAAGAGAAATAAGACGTCAATGAGTTCTTTGGAGCACCTCATGGGAAAGAAGGAATGATAGGCTGACAAAGCCCTGAAAACGCAGGTCAAGTTGACCTAGGGTTTTAGACACCTAGGGTTTTGTTATCTAGGGTTTTGACACCTAGATGTTTGTCATTGTAATGTATAAATACATTTCTAGAGGACCTAGGATGGGTTGGTTATTCATTGTTTGTTCCAGGATATGTCATCAATGTTGATTGCCGATAGTTTTGATTGTTGTGTTTAGAGCAATAGTGAGCCTGTATTGTAAGATCTTCAGCTGGGTGAGAATATCAACCCTGCAACTAGGTGCATAGGGAGGGGAGAGAAGGAGATAAAGAGAGAGAGATATGAAAGCCAAGTGCGCATATAGAACTATATTTTTTCACCTAATATCAAGAAAAACAGTTCTGTGGACGTAGCCCTAGGGAGAGGGTGAACCATGTATATCTTGTTGTTCTATGTGGTTGATGATGTGTTATTTTTCTTTCTGTTAGTATTTTATTGCATCATTGTGTTAGATTTGATACATAGCTTGCGTAGTAGGCCTAAGGGAGATAAATAATAACTAGATCTATGTGTGTTGCTCCTTTGAATCCACTTGCATTTCCTTTGGTTCTAGACACCTATGTCCCGCAACCCCCTATCACTACTTTGGGTGAGACTTCATCTGTTTCATAGGTGTTACCAAAAGGGCTAGTATTTAGGGCTTGTTGGTGCACTTTTAGAGTTGAACCATGGGTCTGCCCCTATGCCAACAATCATGGTTTGCAAAAAGTGTTCCCGATGTAGTGTCTGGTGGGTTAAATAAGCAATTTCATATTGAATTCCTCCAACAGGTAGGAATGCCTCAATCAATACGAATCTTTCCATTATGGCGCGGTCTCAATGGTCCAACGACGATATTTCCAGAAATAACTGCATTTATAGTTGTTCCAAAGAGTCATTCTAACGGTCAGGGAACCTCCAACGGTCATATAGATTTGTCATGGAGAAGTCCCATTCTGCGTAGTTTTCTTATTTCGGCGAGGTTCAATTTTTGCAAATCTATCTCCTACAAATTATTTTCTAGAACTTGTTGTAGTTTTTCTAATTTGGATTTCTTCTTATTGAGATTCCTTGCCTTCTTTCATGTGACCTAAGTCTCTGGATTCCTCTTTCCATCATTATTCTTATATTTTCTTAGTGTACTGACTTCGCGCTGCTAATGTTCTTTCAAAGGGTTAAGAGATAATACTTGATTTCCTACTAGGTCCTGGGTGGACATACTTTCTTCTTGCATGGATAGGTCCTTCAACCCTTCTTGCGCTCTTTCAAAGTTGACAACTACTTCTCTTCCATTCTACTGCTTTGACTCAACTTCTCGTTCTTCTATCAGTCGATCTATTCTTCGAGCTATGAAATCCCTTATTTCTTTCTTTTTCTTTTCTATGGCTTCCTCCTCTACTTTCCTTCTGATCTCATCCTTCTCAATCCAAGTCTTTCATAATAAAAGTGGGAAAGGGGTATTGTTCTCAAAAAACCTAATAACTTCAAAGTCCTCTTATGTTGATGCTTCATGAGCAATCATAGGTATATTAGCAACTCTTCCACATAGGGTTATCATTTTGCCTTTAAAAAATCCTATCCTTCCCAATGAAAGTATCATAGCAGGCTTTCCCAAAATTTCCCAAGTGCTTTATGGAATAATATTCACATGTGTTTCTTCATCCAATACCATGTCTATGTTGTAGTCTTCTATCCTTGTAACTATGCAATGTTTTTCTTTCACGATCTCTGGTAAACTGATGTCTGTCTGATCATCAATTTCTGCTTTTGACTGTATTAACATAGTCTTTGACTCTTTTTCTGTATGATTCTCAGTCTCTTGACCTTGTTTATAATTTTCTTGTCTCTTGTTCATCTTTTCAACTTTAGCAATCATTCTTGGACAATCATCAACCTAATGACCAATAGTTTTACAACAAAGACAAATAGGACCTATACCAGGGAATTCTTTAGCAAGGTGTCTCAATCTTCTGTAATTATAACACAATGTCAATCCTCTCTTTATTTTAAATGAGCCTCAGTATTTCCTGTACTATGCACTAGGATCACATTGCTAGACCTGCAATCTACAAAACTTCTTTCTAGGTTTCTACATCCACTTCCAAAAATTCTTTCTATTCATAGGAATAACATATTTTTTCCTATTTCTATCAAATTTATTTAGATCAACTCTTTCTTCTATTTGGGCCCTAACATTTAGGCTAGAACAAAATCTATCTAACATACCTAGATTCATACTTTCAAAGAAAACATTTCCACTTATCTTAACTTTATTAGAGAACAAAGCTTTAAGATCTTACTTCCTTCTTTAAGTTCCAGTTTCTTTCTTAGCACAGAGCTTCGCAAGTCAAGTAGAATATTGCACACTAAAAAAATAGATCTACGCATAGAGCCTTCTCTTTTCTTTAGTTCCCAACAATCACAGTTTCATTCTCGGCAACAGAACCTTTTGTTGGCACAGGGGAAGTCCTAGGTTTCAATGCTTCAACAATTCACCAGCAAAACCCTAACTATCGGCCCTTTCAGCAACACCTGTGAAGAAGATGAATTCTCACCCGAGGTAGAGGCAGGGGGGTTGTAGGAATCAAGTTTCTATAACCAAGCTGGGACACATATCTGTGATTATAATACTTGACAAAGAACTTAGCCAACAATATGCATTAGATTATGATCCTCATTTACATCGCATATTTAACCCTTATTAAAGATCATCATAGTAATAATCAATATCTAACACTTCCAACCTCTTAGCACATGGCATTAGCTCAGATCTATCATTCATTTACACCATTAAGCACTAAGATATAACATCATATGTGTTCATTATTCATAACAATAACAACACTAAGAAAATAACCACATAAACAACATCGCACACAACACATCAAAACACAGGATATACGTGGTTCACCCCAGTGTGGGGCTACATCCACCAACTTCTTCTTCTTCTTTATTAGTATTTGATCTCCTTACATTCATATACTCTTATGAAAAAATCCACAGAGCCCAACTCCGCAGTGGACAGTTGATTTGCACAGTGTGCACTAGATCCACCTTCCTCAAAATTAGGTCAAGGCATAGAGCTAACTCCTTAATAGCATAGAGCACCTACATACAACGGTTGTGCAAAAAGAAACTTACAAAATACTTGCACTTATCTCTGCAAGCCCTAACATATTCTTGCACAAAGACAACCCGATCTCTTGCACTAAGCCAAACATACCGTGCACATATCTAACACTACTACTTACAACACTTTGCTACCTCTTATTTATACAATTACAATAAGGCCTAAACATGGGTAAACCCATGGGCCAACATCCCTTAACCCATTACATAAACCCTAAAAACCCTTTGCTCGGATCACAAGGCCATAAAACAAGCGATATCTCACGATCTCCACTTCACCTGGGCACTCCATCTTCGACCAGCCTATCGAAGTCCCCAAAAGTGGTCAAACATGACCAATGTTTCCTCAAAACTTGGTCAAGGTCCAACATCGAGAAAATCAATGTGGCTTACCAACAACCTTGTCAAATGAGGAGACTTTAAGGCCTTCGGCCCAAAGAAAAAGTAGAGGTAAATAATTTGCCTCCTCCTCCTAGGCATAGGCTTGAATAGTCCAACTCATTTGTACCGATTGGTCTAGTCAAGTTCGTAAATACAAAACCCGTAGCAACTAACTCTTTTTCTTAGGAGGTTGTTATCGTATCATATCGTGGAGCTGAGTATTTCTCTCAACCTTTCAAGCCTCCTTTAACTGGGCCTAGCACTCCATTTTTTGTGTAGCTTCCATATTCTAGGTCGGACTTTCCTGATAGTATCCCCCTTTAGTGGGCCCTAATAGAAGGCACTTCAGAAGTTCCTATGTCAGGAGTCCTAGAAATTCCCATGTCGGAAATTGTCACAAGAGGAATTTTTCCACCTGGTGTCTTTAACCAAATGATGAGTGTGGTGCACTCCATCATAACTGTTGATCCATATTTTATGAGAAAAACGAAATGACTATAGATTATTAATAGGTTATTAACAAAAAATAACAGAGATACAGTAAAATTGGTTTTCTATTCAATAAGAAAATAAGCTGAAACTGTAAAATGCAGCGGAAACACGCTTGTTCGAATGGTGGCATCTTATATCTGAGAAGAGATGTGATGGTTGCACTCATTCGCAAGAAAATCATTGCAATGAGGATATGAAGGCATTTTTACAATAAACAGGAATGCAAAAAACCCTAGACATCCGAAAACCTAACCCTAGGAGATAAAGCACCAAAAGTCATGTGGGCCCCGTCTGGGTAAGTTAGAATATCAACTTCCCCTGGTCATAACTTTTGCATACGATCTCTGTTTTAGGCGTATGATAGCCCATTGGAAAGGTATCGTCGAGGGGATTCATTTTTGGGGCTCAATAATTCCTTTAGATATCATTGAGAATATCTATCCTGAAAAACCTTGATTTAGTCCCTCAAAATGGCCCCAAAAGTTAAAATTGCTAAAAATAGTAAATTGTCAAATTTGTCAGAAAACTATTTTGAGCTAGTTGGAAAAGGTGGGTGGCCACCGATATCCACCTATATCAATCCTCCCTCCTTAGTAATCAATTTTCTCCATTGTGTCGATTTCCCCCATCAGATGAGGAAATTTCTATTGAATTTGGTCTCAGGTGAGTCACTTGCCTTGGTGCAAGAGCTTCCCTACTTTGACAACTCGATAAAGTTGGATCATTTGCTGTCGAGTGCCCTTGATTTGTGTTTCCATAATATGATCACTAGATGCCTATTTTATGTAGTCAGGATTGATATCTATTGGTGTCAGCTACTCTGCTATGTCTGAGGTGTCCAATAATGGTGGGAAATAAGGGTGAAGGAGATCCACATTGAACACTGGTGCAGGCCAAGGAAAGGAGGAATGTTGAGCTCAAAATAATTATCCCCCATGGCCTTGGTGATGGTGTACGACCCATAATGGAGTGGGTGAAGCTTTCGATGGGGTCCTATAAGGCGTTCTT
Organism: Picea mariana; assembly: GCA_032191745.1. NCBI lineage: Eukaryota > Viridiplantae > Streptophyta > Pinopsida > Pinales > Pinaceae > Picea > Picea mariana. The sequence continues at coordinate 219,763 of JASDQU010101972.1, forward strand.
TCTGCAAGTGCAACCAAAATTTGACGCCCACATGAAACTTATGTGGCACCTGATGTTGATCATGGTGCTACTTATACTTGTCATTGCACTTATGTAGGATATGTTAAACCTATTGGAAGATGTTCTCGATCCGCTCAATGAGCCAAGTGGATTTTTCAATTTCAATTAGAGCAAGAGATGAGTCGGTCGAGGTGACCGCAAGGGGAAGTGCAACATCTATGGGACCCAATGGTTGGAATCCCAACCCCACCTGAAAGGGGTCATGGTCATCTGAGCTATGCAGGGATCGATTGTAGTTATGTTGGACATATGGAAGGCTCTCATCCCATGTGCGAGGGTGATTTGAATTATACAAGCAAAGGATATGCACAATCATTCGATTTACGACCTCAGTTTGGCCATGTGTCTGGGGGTGGAAGGCCGTGGATTTGGTGAGCTTGGTGTCTAGCAGTGACCAGAGGATCGACCAGAATGTGATAAGAAATTGAATGTCCTGATATGAGACAATGGTTTGTGGGATTCCAAAATGTACCCAAACTTGTTCAAAGAAGAGATTGGTAGTGGCCTCTGCTATGATGTTCTTCTTGTAGGCAACTAGAATCACCATCTTATAAAAGCGATCAACAACCACAAAAACACAGTCATTTCCCCGCTTGGTGGATGGGAGGCCTGACATGTAGTCCATTGAGATGGATTCCCATGTCTAGTTAGGAGTAGAAAGAGGGGTGTACAGGCTATGTTTCTTAGTGGTCAGTTTGGAAATAGCGCAGGCAGTGCAAGACCTGATATACTTGTTGACCTCCTGTCGATGTTTCAGCCAGTAGAAATGTTTATGTAGCATTGCTACTATATTTTTGATGTCGAAGTGTCCTACCACCCGACTATAGTGGAATTCCCATATCATCTTCACTCGCTCACTTCATGGAACATAGATATGGCCCAGAAGACACAACAACCGATATTGAAGATGGAAATTATTGACAACCACGTTTGCACCCAACATTTGGTAGGTGGTAGCGAAGTTTGAGTCTGTCTCATAGATTTGAGGCCATCTAGAGGTATCATGGCCGCAAGAGTCTAGCACCATGGTGAGTTTCGTGACTGGCGGTCTGCTGAGGCAATCAACGATGCAATTGGTGCTTCCTGTTTTATACTTGATGTTGAGGTGGAATTGTTGCAAGTATGTGGACTACTTTTGATGGAAATAATTCTGTAATTTTCCTTGTGTCTACATGAACTGCAGTGGCTTATGATTAGTGTGAATGACTATCTCCTTCCCAAGAATGTAATGTCTCCACTAGCAGCAGGCTTGCACAATGGAGTACATTTATTTTTCGTAAGTAGGTTAATTACATAAAGCATATAATAGTGTCTCACTTTAATAGGCCATGGGGTGGTCATGTTGAGTGAGAATGGCACCCACCGCATAGTCTGAAGCATCTATCTCGATCTCAAAGGGATGTTGTAGGTATGGTAGTGAAATTATTGGGGTTGAGCATATGTGCTACTTCAAACCGTCAAACACTTGATGTTGGGACTGGCCCCATGTAAATTTCTCCTTACCACCACCCCTGGTTATTTGGCTGAGGGCCCATGCAATATGGGAGAATCCCAACACGAACATGCGGTATAAATTGGAAAGGCCAGAGAAGATCTGAAGGTCAGTGAGTGTGGTTGGGGCTAGCTAGTTATGGATGACTTGGATCTTGGCTGGATCCACATGTACACCATGATGATCAATTATGTAGNTTGGCTGAGGGCCCATGCAATATGGGAGAATCCCAACACGAACATGCGGTATAAATTGGAAAGGCCAGAGAAGATCTGAAGGTCAGTGAGTGTGGTTGGGGCTAGCTAGTTATGGATGACTTGGATCTTGGCCGGATCCACATGTACACCATGATGATCAATTATGTAGCCCAGGTAATGAACCCTGTCCATGCGGAACGATCATTTTTCCAAGTTGGCATATAGATTGTGCTGCAACAGGGTGTGCAGAACCTATTGAATATGTTGCAATTTTTCAGCCCAAGTCTTGCTATAAATGATAATGTCATTCAGATACACCACTATAAAAGTATTGATGAATGGTCATAGGATATCATCCATCATCCTCGTGAAAGTGGTTGGAGCATTTTTCAAACCAAAGGGGATGACCAACCATTCAAAAAGGCCTTCCTTTGACTTGAAGGAGTTTTTACATACATCTGTCTGTTCTATCAGAACTTGGTGGTAGCCAGACTTCATATCAATCTTATGGAAGTATTTGGCCAACGTGAGTTGATCAAGGAAGTCATCTATTCAGGGAATTAGGTATCGGTTTCTGACTGTGATTTTATTCATAGCCTGGTAATCAATCCAGAGTCGCCAGGTTCCATATTTCTTCTATAAAAGCATCATTGGGCTCTCACAAGGTGATGAAATGGGATGGATGTTCCCCTTATGGAGAAGTTCTTGGATATGTCGCTTGATCTCCTCATTCTCTAACAGAGAGAGGTGATGGACTGGCTCATTGGGCCGCGATGCATCGGGGGTCAGATCGATGGGGTGCTTGACCTGGTAGTACAGAGGTACCCCAGTAGGTGAGGAGAAGATATCTGAGTATTCTTCCATGACCTTATCTACTTGCTTCTGCTGTGTGGAGAGGTCGGCTGTAGAGACCCTAGATGTGGTTGTGATATTTTTCTTATTCTAAGAGCGAATCATGAAGAAGACAAACTTCCCCGTCTGAGAGATAACCTTCCTGCATTGCTTAGTAGAGATCAAGGAAATAACACTAGGTGGGACTGCCTCAGGTATCCTGTACAATTTTCTTTTCAAAGTAATAATAACACTACGAGGCCTAGACTCACATACAACATGACGTTTCTATAAATAAGGTTGGCCTAAAAGAACATCACAAACTTCGAGAGGATCAACATCACACAATACATCATCTTTGAAGAGCTTGATGTCATATAATAGTCGACATTGTTGGCTGACATGGATATTTCTTCCTTGATGGAGCCATCCAATGGTGTAGGGTTGTGGGTGTGGTGTTGTCGGCAGAGCCAGTCGCTTGATGACCTATGCTGATATGAGGTTCTTCTGGCTACCGCTATCCATGATGAAGTGCAACGGGGTGCATTTTACCCACATCTATGAATGGAAGAGGTGTTCTCCTTCTTCTAGCTATCCTGGTTCACCGGGATGGATCTTGGTGGTAGCAATGGTGGCACTGGGTTCTGTGTCAATTATTTGTCTTCCCCTTTCTAGTTCTAGCTCAGAGTCTGAACCCGCATTTGATTTAGAGGCTTTCACTTTGGCCACGGGCGATTGCTTTGAGCAACATACAATAGTGTTATACCAAGGGCTATTATGGAAGTTGCACCACTTCCCAATATCTTTCTTTGTCTTTCCACTATCCTTCTTTGTTTTCGACTTGCACTGGTTTTCTTGATATTGTCCATATTTTATCTATCCTTTTTTCTGTGGGTTGGGGCCACCCTTTTCTGGATTTTTTTGTGAGGAGTTCCCAAGCCCAAATTGATGCATCTTTTGTTTGAGCTTCTGCTCGATTTTGATGGCATATTGGTAGGTCGCGCCCAAGGATGTGATGTCCAAAAATTCCATTTCGGTCTAGATGCATCTATGCAGAGCGCTGTGATACTTGAGCACCATATGTATCTCTAAATCTTTGATACCTAGCTTGGTGCGCAAGGTATGAAACATATTTGTGAAATCTAGCACTGCTTGGTCTCTCTCTTGCCGCAGTGTGGTCCATTTAGTATACAAGTCGTCATAACTTCTGACAGTGTAGTATTGTTCCCTAATAGCCTCCTTGATGGACTCCTAGGTGGCTGTGACTGTAAATAGTAAGGGTTAATCTGTTTCATTTTTCTCACAGAATGTTTCCCACCAATATTTGACATGGGGAATGGCTTTGAGGAGAAAAAAGTAATCTTTTCTCTATTCGAAACGTTATCAACAAAAATAATACCCTTCTAGTAGATTCAACCACTTGTCTATAGCATATGCATCTATCTAAAGTTCAAATATAGGAATATCGAAGTTTATTTGTACCTTGAAGGGGGTGGCGCCTCCACTCGAAGAATATGCATCACCCGTTGGTAGTCGTCGAAGGATTTGCATGAAACTATCCATCATCTCGTTCCTTTCTTGTGTGAGGGCTTCCTCAATCAACAATGTGAAAGGATCTCTTGTCTCATCATATTTATTTTCTCCTACCATGAGAGGTCGCTTGGGCATGTGAGATATTTTGTCCTCAAGAGAAACAAGCTCAAGACCCAACTCTTTGTACTCTGACCTCATTGGGGACATGCATTAAGATGACAAGGAGCAGACTGATCTGATACCACTGATCTGGATTTTATGAGTAGAACTAAATGAATACAGATTATTAACAGGTTCTTAACACAAAATAACAAAGATACAGTAAAGTCGGTTTTCTATTCAATAAGGAAATAAGTTGAAACTGTAAAATGCAGCGGAAACAAGCTTGTTGGAATGGTGGCGACTTATCTCTGAGAAGAGATGTGATGGCTAAGCTCATTTGCAAGAAGATAATTAAAATGAGGCTCGGAAGTCCTTTTTACAATAAACAGGAATTCCAAAAACCCTATACATCCAAAAACCTAACCCTAGGAGATGAAGCACCAAAAGTCGTGTGGACCTCGTCTGGGTAAGTTAGTACATCAAATTCCCAAGGTCGTAACTTTTGCATACAATCTCCGTTTTAGGCATATGATAGCCCATTAGAAAGGTATCTTTGAGGAGATTCATTTTAGAGGCTCAATCATGCCTTCGATTATCATTGAGAACCTTGATCCAGAAAAACCTTCATTTAGGCCGTCAAAATGGCCCCAGAAGTTAAAACTGCTAAAAATAGTAAATTGCCAAAATTGTCAAAAAATTATTTTGAGTCAGTTGGAAAAGTTGGGTGGCCACCAATATCCACCTAGATCAACTACCTCAATAAATTGCTCTACCTTGTTTATCATTGGTTCCACTCGCCCTTTGAGTAAAACCATGTTGTTACTTTCGACAACCAATGATCTTTAATTTGGTATGTCATCGATGAGTATGCAAAGTGTCTTGACTGGTTCCCAATCACTAGTCAAAATTCTAATGTTGGTGTGGGGAGTTTTTCTGTCCCCTACCAATTTGTTCCTTAGGGTGGAGGTCATATTTATCTATTGTTTCCCTCCATAGGGAGTGGGTTGTTCCCTTATTCTTGCCCTAACACTTTCATGGGATCATGGATGATTTTAGGGGCTAAATTTTGCTCATGGGCTAATTTTCCATGGTTTTTCCAAAAATAGGATTCGCTATTTTAAAAATGAATCGCCTAAATTCTATAGGATAAAATTATTTTACCTTAAAAATCGCCATAATTTTATAAAAACTATATAAAATCCTTAGAAATTTGAATATTTTTATAAAAATATCGCCAATCATTTATAGTTGGCATATGAAGGATTAGTAATATTCGCCAAGGTTTCTACATTTTAAAATAAATTTCCATCCTTAAAATCATCCCTACATGGGATGGGATGGTTTTATGAGTAGTGTATTTCAATCCACTAGCATGCCTTCTACTTTGACTCCGTCCACACTATATGGTGGTTTCAGAAGTAATCCTTTCACCTCATCTACGATGTCAATAGGGGGAAAACAATTCCACAGTCAATGGAATCCCATGAAAGGATATTTTTCCTCACAAATGATGTCACAAGGAGGAAACCCCTTTCTCGGTAAGAATGTCCCGATGCAAGGAGATTTTTCTTTGCAAGGAGGGTCAATAGGGGGAAAACATACTTTTATGTTTAGGAACCACATGGGTGGAGGTTTTCCTCCACTTAACTATGGGAAACATGGTTTCATCCAAACCTTTGTCCCATCCACAAACTCTTCCTAGCATCCTAGTGCCATCTTCAATCTAGGATCATCCTTTTAGGCTACTAATTCGGGGTTTGTTAATCCTATGTTGCCTAGCTCAATGTCGCATCCTAGACTTCCTTTTTTGGCAAACCTTCATTTGCCAAATTTTTCCAAGTTAATGAACAATCTGATTTTTCATAACCCTAATTGGCCTCTGGTTCTTACCAAAATTCCTTCATATATACCAAAATTTGAAGGTAAGAGTGGTGAATTCCCTAGAGATAATGTGACGATGTTTCATTTATGGTGATCTTCTAATTCGTTGAACGATGACTCCATTTAGTTATAGTGATTCCAATGCACCATCATAGGAAGCACTTCCAAATGGTATATATAGATGGAGGGGTCTAATTTTGGAACTTTTGGTGATCTATCCATGGTATTTATTAATCATTTCCAACTCTTGGTCTGGTATGATGTCGACAAAAAGATTTTGGTTAATTTTGAACAAAACAAAGACACCCACATTTCTAATCACATTTGGGAATGGAGGAGATGAAAAAGTTTGATTAAGGCCACGGTTCCTCAAGAGTTTATTTTATAATGGTTCCTTAATTCATTAATCCCTTATATTTCTAAGGATGTTGTGACTTTAAGAGTGTTCACAGAAGAGCAAGTGATATTTAGATAAAAATATTTAGAAGTCATTTACTCTTAGTTAGGCATGCTCTATGAAATAATTCTAGATGTTCCACGATTGAATATTGAATTTTCAAAACCGAAATCGGGGTCGCATGCCGATGGTATTGTCGATTCGTCATAAATAAAATACACAAATCTGATTTCTAATCAGATGTAGAAGTATTCCATTCAACAAACTATGGCAGGTCATACCCCTAGTTTGACCACCCCCAATGCCTAGTCATCGAACGTACACAGTGTGTATTCAACAAAACCAAAGGGTCCTCAACAACCCAAAAGAAAAAATAAAGGAAAGGGAAAGAAAGGTGGTGGGTCAAACGATAAAAAGGATGGTAATAATGATTGGGGTGCAAAGAATGAAAAGTGGAAGGTAAATTTTCCTTGCAATATTTTCAAAGAATATCACCTGACTCACCTCTTCTCCAAACTCAAGGAAGCTCAACACTTGTTAATGCAACAACAACCTATTTTTTTGACTAACTTGATTCGAGAAGGATAGAATATAATGTAGGGTACTTCCTTGACACCTAATATGGATGGGGGTAATCAGGGTACCCCCACACCAAAATTTGGAACATTGAATTTCTATATGATGAAGTAAGATCTTAATTTGGAAACCAGAGATCATGATTATGGGAATCTTGGGTTTGCAAAAAATGATAAGGAGTTACCAAAACCTTCAAACTCTCTCCATATAGAGAAACAGACGACACACCCAATGCCTCACATACTAAAAGTTGTGTTGAAACAAACATTTCACAATTTGAACACTAGAGTGCCTCAAATTTATTCTATTATTAAATATTTGGCCCAAACGCTTTGTGCTATGTCCACACTATAAGTTATCTAGAGTTTCCTATAAAAAAAAAATGCATTGTTGTCTTCTTAAGGGGATTTTGAATCCTCTAACTCATTATCCATCATGTTTGACACTTCTAAAATCAAGCCTCTCCTTTCATATCACATTGCATTTCATATTGTAGTGGTTTACACCATGAATTCATGTTCGAAAAATATTTTTCGCATTGTGGTGGATGAAGGCGCTTCGATGTGTGTCATGTCACTATCATGTTTGTGATCTATTGGCTCACCTGAGGTATCTCTATCTCCTACATTTCTTATGAAATTCGATGGTAATACATTTAGACCACATGGGATTATACCTTCTTTCCCCATATAGTTAGAGGGAAAAACCGTGTGTGTCGAAGTAGAAGTGATCAATGCACCTCTCGACTATAATGTACTCTTAGGAATAAGTTGGATGTATGCCATGATAACTATACTTTCCATGATTTTTTCGAGTGTTATGTTTCCCTCATGAGAGGATGATAATAATTGTTCATTAGTTCTCAATCTCTCGTACCAATCCTATTGCGTCACCAGCCTTTGTAGTCCCTTTGATTGAAAATTCATATCGGGAAACAATGAATTAGGGTTTCGAGATGTATCCTTAACTGATGTGTACTTTCTATTTTGCAACACCTTCATTAGAAATTAATGTCATTCTGATTGTTCTTGAACAATGTATGATAAAGGATGATATATTTCAAGTTATATCTTTTTGAACTTCTTACTTTGAATATTTGTGGAATCTACCTCCTCCATCAACTTCGGGGGATAGATTGGAATGTACCATAATGGAAGTGCCATTGTTTGAAGCAAAGATAACTTACCAAGCAATTCAATGAGATACTACATATGAAGATCCATCGCTTGCCTCAATAGAGGAAGTGGATCTCGTTTTAGAGCCTATATGGGCTCTTAATTCCTATAAATATCACGATTTCTTAGACATCGTACTCCCTTCAGACAAGGCGATCCTAGAGGTGATGAAAGTTCCTGAACAACCTTGGGAAGACTTACATCATAGGTCTTTTTTCCTTCCGACGTTGATTCATGTAGATAAAGGATAATTTCGTTCAACCATGATTGGAGACATTAACCCTCTGGAAACTCATGGGATATATGTCAAAGGTGTTGGGATGTTTTATAGGCAGCGTATGCTTTTCATTGATGGCATGTACAACAACGATGATGTCTTAAGTACAACAACGATGATCAACAGTGCAGTGATAATCGGGGAAGAGCAGCAACATTGATTGTTGGATCAACAATTCAGAATTCCTGATGGCTATTAGATCTCAATGTAGACAAGAGGAGCATGAAGATATGGAGGATAGATCTCAGGTGTTAGATCTGAGCACAGGGTCCGACCACCATTAGATCTAGGAGAGCCTGCATGTTCTTTAAAGTGCTAGGAGAAGCGGGCTTACAAAATCCCGAAAGCAGGAGGACCGTCCATATTCAAGAAGGACACATGGACACAGATCATCATTTCGCTGACTGGAAAGTCAAAGGTATGAAATGCTCCAGCCTTTCACCTCTCGAACGCGCGATATGAGAAATCGCAAAATAATCTCAACCGTTAGATCAAGAACAAATATGGGCCATTGATCAGGCTCAACGAAGGCTCGTGGAGTTGCGAAGTATTGATAAAATCTAGACCATTGATCCAAGAGGGACGCATGGCAGAAGATCAGAGCATGCCAAACACTCCATTTCGAAGATTCGCAGATCGAGAATTGGAGATGTCAAAGAATATTAACCACAAGAATCCCGAAATCATGATATACAAAATTGCAACTTANTCCCGAAAGCAGGAGGACCGTCCATATTCAAGAAGGACACATGGACACAGATCATCATTTCGCTGACTGGAAAGTCAAAGGTATGAAATGCTCCAACCTTTCACCTCTCGAACGCGCGATATGAGAAATCGCAAAATAATATCAACCGTTAGATCAAGAACAAATATGGGCCATTGATCAGGCTCAACGAAGGCTCGTGGAGTTGCGAAGTATTGATAAAATCTGGACCATTGATCCAAGAGGGACGCATGGCAGAAGATCAGAGCATGCCAAACACTCCATTTCGAAGATTCGCAGATCGAGAATTGGAGATGTCAAAGAATATTAACCACAAGAATCCCGAAATCATGATATACAAAATCGCAACTTAATCTAAGCCGTCAGATCAAGGTTTGATCTGGACCATTGATCCCAGTCCATTTCAGAGTTTCGTGGATCAAGAGTGTCAAAGAATAATAACCACAGGAATCCTGAAATCACGATATGCGAAATCGCAACTTAATCGCAGTCGTTAGATCAAGATGTGATGTGGACCGTTGATCCAACCCTATTTTGGAGTTTTGTGGATCGGGACTTTGAAGTGACAAGAACACTGAACATCAAGAAGGTCGAAATCACGAAATGCAAAATTGTGAAATGATCTGAGCCATCAGATCAAGTGTTGATCAGGACCGTTGATCCCACGCCATTTCGAAGTTTCGGGGATCGCGACTTGGAGAGTTGAGATGCCTCATCTCCAGATTCACGAAATGTGAAATCGCGAAAGAACCTTATGCATAAGGCTATGGTCATAGCCCTTGGTCACATCAATGAGAGATGGACGAAAGAGCTAGAGAAACCAAGATCCTTTTCGTGGATCGCGACTAGGAATGTCGAGACACATGGTCACACAAATGCTGAATTATCGAATGTCGAAATGCCGAAATGAATGCAATATCCCATGGAATCAATCCAATGGTGCAGGTGAATTTGAACAAGATTGGAGGGATACTGTAGCACGACACAGTATAACTGCCAGAAACCACTGATGGTTTCTACCAGAGGACTCGAAGAGACTTGGGGATGATTGACAGAGAAGGTGAAGAGTCTCTGGGAATCTTCAAGAGGGATGAAGATGTTCGTGGAGGCTATGGATAGTTGGATGAGCATTGAGGCCTGTAAATGGAATAGAGAAGGTGAGCTCGACTATCACAGAGAAGACGAAGAGTCTCAAACTTCCAGAGAGGCTGAGGAATCTGAGTATAACATACAATGATGCTGAACGAGTGAAAAATGACCAGAGAAGCTGAAGAGTCACGATGATGATCAGAGAGAGCACTCAAGTTGTGGAGGAATTTGGCATGGAGTGAACATGCAGAAGCATTGCGAATATTGCATGCACAAAGACAACAGAGACTATAAGAATGTGAAACAAAGAAGAGATAAGGGTTGTCGCTGTGTAGGAGAATTCATGGGTGTACAAGGAGGTAGAGCGCAGGAGCATAAATGCACATTCGAGAAATGGTGCATTGAGGGGATATGGCGCATAGAGAATAAAAGGTAGAAGAACATAAAGTATTAGGGGTGTGCAAAAGACACTGATGCAGAAAGGGCAGAGCAGTGTAACAGAACAACGCCAAGGCTGGTAAGCCATTGAATAATTTTATATCACTGTAATAAGTTTTAGTAACAAAGAATTTATAATTCAGGGTGGTTGGGAGGTGCTAGGGAGGACTGGTGTCCTCAGAGGTTCAAGTGGGTTCTTGAACACAGGGAGTAGGTGCTTCCTTCTAGTTGGTGCTAGAGAAATCAAGGAGTTGGTGCTTTCGTCTAGTTGGTGCTATAGAAATCAGGGAGTTGGTGCTTCCTTCTAGTGGGTGCTAGAGAAAACATAGAGTTGGTGCTCTCAGCAAGTAGCAGCTTGCAAAACTGAGGTTGTAGCCTCATTATGAGTTGGTGCTCATATGTATGATAATGTAAAGAATGAAACTATTACTTATCATATAAAGAAAAAGAGGTTTTCACCCTGTATGGGTTTCCTCGGGAAATATCTGTCTTTGTGTTTCTCATATATGTGACTGATGTTAAATGTGTCAACATTTATTTCCCTGCATGATTATCATCATCATTGAGTGCCTTGTGAAGTTTTTTAAAAGAAGCATAATTGTTTAAGCATGGTAACAACTGATTCACCCCCCCTCTCAGTTGTCCAACAATTGGTATTAGAGCCGGCCCCTTTTATCTAAGGGTAGATCCTAGAGCTTAAACATGTCAAGCCATGAAGGAAATTCAACCAATAAGGCCCCTCTGTTCAATGGAACAAACTTTTCCTTCTGGAAAGTTAGAATGAGAACCTACATCATGGCTTTAGGTGCAGATGTTTGGGATGTGGTAGATACTAGTTATGTAAAGCCAGTTGTGCTAGCTAATAAGGATGAAAAACTAGAATTTAGCTTCAATGCTAAGGCTATGAATGCTATCTTGAGTGGGCTTGCAGAAGAAGAATTCGTAAAAGTTATGCGCCTAGAAACTACCAAAGAAATGTGGGACAAACTCATTAACAGTTATGAGGGTAATGAGAAGCTAAAGGATGCAAAGCTTCAAACCTATAGAATACAGTTTGAACAGCTGAAGATGAAGGAAGATGAAACTGTTGGAAAATACTTTCTGAGAGTAGAAGAAATGGTAAATGCAATGAAGGCACTTGGTGGAACAATTGGGGAACCTTCCTTAGTTCAAAAAATCTTGAGATCTCTCCCAGATAGGTTCAACCCGAAGGTCTCTGCTATAGAAGAAATTAATGATCTAAAAACCTTGCAGTTTGACCAACTTCTAGGAACATTGACTGCATATGAAATGAGAATAGTTAAAGATAAACCCACCTCCAGAGAAGCATCATTTAAAGCAGACAAGAATGAGGATTTTGAGCCTGATGAAATTGAAGAAAAATTTGTGAAGAGACTAAAGAAGGGATCAGGAAAATACAAAGGTAAACTTCCTTTCAAATGTTTTAATTGTGGTAGGATAGGTCATTTTGCAAACAAATGTCCTCACAAAGGAAAGGATCAGACTTGTGATGATGAGGAGAAATACAAACACATAAATTTCTTTAAAGAGAATAACTTTAAGAAGAAAAGTATTTGTGCAAACAATGATGATGATCCTTCAGATGATGAGAACAATGATTCATCTATTGAAGATAAACTAAATGACTTCATACTTATGGCCAAAGAGGACTATGACAATAATAACACAGGGAATGATGTTAATGAAGAAGAAGTTGTGGTTGACATGGAAGGAGAACTGATCAGTGCATTGGAAGAGATTGACAGACTAAGAATCAAGAACAGAAAGCAAAGTCAACTGTTGATATAGTTCAAGAAAGATAGTAAAGAACCTGATGAAGACCTTGTCCTACTAAAAGTAGAATTAGAAGAGACAAAGTAAATCGAAGAGATTCTGAAACAACAGCTATTAGAAAAGAAGGCAAGATGTGAATCATTAGAACAAGAAGTAGTGAAAACAAGGAAAGAAATGGAGAAGTTTCAAGCCTTGTATAATCAAAATCTGTCAAGTATCAAAGCCTCAAAAGGATTAGCCACCATTCTAAATCAGCAAAGGAATCCAAAGCTGAAAATTGGTTTGGGTTATGAAGAGGGATCAAGAAATGGGAAGATGGGAAATGAAGAACCCTTCAAGTTTGTCAAAAGTACAACCAATGACAATAACAAACCTGTAGAAACAAAGGAAGACAATCAACCACCCAGGACAAGTAAAGAAAATGGTGCCAGGACTAAATCTGTAGAATGAAGAAATAATGTTCTCTCTGCTGAAAGACATCATTAGCGAGAAAGAAATCATTTTGCTCAAAGAAGACAACCATTTTC
>JASDQU010101972.1:233312-245731 GCA_032191745.1 Picea mariana
CTAAGTGAAAGCAAATCAGGAACCGTAACCTTTGGAAATGATGCTCCAGAGAAAATAAAAGGAAAAGGGATGGTGAGCTTAAGTAATGGAAAAGGAAAAGCCCAAGATGTTCTACTTGTGGATGGGCTGAAACATAATTTTCTCAGTGTAAGTCAAATGTGTGACAGAGGATGCGAGGTGGTGTTCACATCCAAGGACTGCAAGATAAAGTCTGTAAACTTAGGACAAGTTGTGGCCAAAGGCATAAGGATAGAAAATAATGTATATGTGCTGAAAGAAAATAGAGAAGAATGTCATCGAAGCAAACATGATGAAATCTAGTTATGGCATAGGAGACTTGGACATCTAAACTTTGACCACTTAATCAAACTCAAAAACCTCGAGGCAGTAAAAGATCTTCCGAGAATTTCAAAGCCCCAAGATTCAATGTGTAAACCTTGTCAAGTAGGGAAGCAAAACAGGACACAGTTTAAGTCCAAGAGCTTTACTTCAACAGAGAAACCACTCCAACTAGTTCATATGGATTTATGTGGACCATCAAGACAGGAAGGCATAGGGAAATAAAACTACTTCATGTTGATTATCGATGATTACTCCAGACTTACTTGGGTTGTTTTTCTCAAAGAAAAAGCTGAAGCATTTGAGAAGTTTAAAATATTCAATGCTTTAACTGAGACTCAAACAGGGAAGAGGTTAAAGGCAGTAAGATCAGACTGGGGAGGAGAGTTTATGTCAAGAGACTTCAAGGAATTCTGCAATGAGCATGGGATCAAGAGAGAATACACAATCCCAAGAACTCCACAACAAAATGGAGTAGTTGAGAGGCAAAACAGAATAGTGCAAGAAATGGCCAGGTCAATGATGAATGAGAAGAACATTGGTCAAACCTACTGGGTAGAAGCAATACACATAGCAGTCCATGTGCTTAACAAATCCCACCTCAGACCACAAAGTGACAAGACACCTTATGAACTATGGTTTGGAAGACCTGCCTCAATCAAACACTTCAGAGTCTTTGGGAGTAAATGCTACATAAAGAATAATGATGAGAACCTCGGCAAATATGATGACAGGGATGATGAAGGTATTTTATTAGGGTATGCTACAAATAGTAAAGGATACAGATGCTATAATAAGAGGATGCATAAAATGGTTGACTGTATTGATGTAAAAATTGATGAAGGAATCCCAGCAAGAGAGGTGTACAGTAATGAGTCTTCTACAGAATACACAGCTAAAGCTGAAGATGAACAGGTCCAAGAATCAGAAAATGAAGACTCTGAATCAGATGAAGACTTAGACACTCAGACATACTCAAATCAACAATCAACTACAAATTCCTCCTCCAGAATCATTCAAAAGAATCATCCTGCAACTCAGATAATTGGGGAAAAGGACAAAGGTGTACAAACCAGAAGAAAGCTAATCAAAAACACCGAATAATCTCATACAGCCTTCATATCCATGATGGAACCCAAGAATTTTAATGAATCCAACAAAGATGACCACTGGGTTAAAGCAATGAATGAAGAAATTGATCAGATTGAGAAAAAAAATACATGGGAGATGGTTCAAAGACCTGAAGGTAAAAACGTCATTGGCTCCAAATGGATCTTTAAGAATAAGTTGAATGAGCAAGGACAAGCTATTAGGAACAAAGCGAGGTTAGTCTGTAAAGGCTATGCTCAGATAGAAGGACTGGATTTTGATGAAACAATTGTGCCCGTAGCAAGATTAGAAGCTATCAGAATGTTTCTTGCCTATGCTTGTCATAAAAGGTTTAAAGTCTACCAAATGGATGTCAAGTCAGCCTTTCTCAATGGATATTTAAGTGAAGAAGTCTATATGGAACAAACAGAGGGTTTGTTTGATAACCCTGACTTAGTATGCAATCTGAAGAAAGCTTTATATGGTTTAAAACAAGCCCCTCGAGCCTGGTATCACAGACTGGATATGTATCTCAAAGACAAAGGTTCAAGAGAGAAACAACTAACAACAATCTGTATATTAAAACAGAGGATAATGATTTTCTCATCGTACTGGTCTATGTAGATGACATCATATTTGGATGTAATAAGGATTCACTGGTACAACGGTTTGCTTCTGCCATGGAGTCTGAATTTGAAATGTCTATGATAGGAGAACTGCCATTTTTTCTTGGTCTGCAAATTACTCAGAGGCCCAAAGGGATGTTCATTTCTCAAGAAAAATATCTAAGAGAAATGTTGAAAAGGTTTCAAATGGAATATTCTAAACCTGTGGGTACACCTATGGTAACTGGATGTAAATTAAACAAGGATGATGATTCACCTGATGTTGATCAAAGATCATATCAATCAATGATAAGAAGCCTGTTGTACATCACAACGTCTCGACCAGACATAATGCACATTGTAGGAATGGTAGGATGATATCAGGTTGCACCCAAACAGAGTCATTTGAAAGTTGTCAAAAGTATATTCAGGTATTTAAAAGAAACAATGACTTATGGCCTGTGGTATCCCAAAAATCAGAATTTTCAGTTAACTGCTTAGATGCAGATTGGGCAAACTGTGTCGATGAGAGAAAAAACACCAGTGGAGGAGCATTCTTCCTAGGTTATTCTTTAGTAGCATGGCTTAGTAAAAAGCAAGGTTCCATTTCTTTATCAACCACAGAGGTAGAGTACATTACTGCTGCTACCTGTTTCACTCAGGTATTATGGATGATTCAGACACTTGCAGACTTAGAGGTAAAATACACTGCACCGATCCCAATTCATTGTGATAACACTAGTGCCATCAATGTGTCTAAAAATCCCGTCTTCCACTCCAATACCAAGCATATTCCCATAAAATATCATTTTCTGAGAGAGCAGGTCACCAATCAGATTGTTCAGGTCCATTACATTCCCACTACAGAACAAATTGCAGACATCTTTACTAAACCCCTAGCCAAGACACCTTTTGAATATCTCAGACAGAAGTTGGGTGCCATTTCTTCTCACACCTAAAAGAGTCCATCTTGTTAGGGGGATTTTTGTATTGCTTGAATATCTAATGCCTCCTAAAATTACTGCAATAGCTCAGGGGGAACATGTCTCTTCTTTGACATTGATGTCAAAGGGGGAGAGAAGAATTCGGGTGCCTTAGTTGCCATCAATGACAAAGGGGGAGATTGTTGGCATGTTTTACAGGCAGCGTATGCTTGTCATTGATGGCAAGTACAACAGCGATGATGGATTAAGTACAGCAACAATGATCAGCAGTGCAGTGATAATCAGGGAATAGCAGCAACAGTGATCGTTGGATCAACAATTCAGAATTCCCAATGGTTGTCAAATCTCAATGTAGACAAGAGGAGCATGCAGATATGGAGGATAGATCTCGGGCATTAGATCCGAGCGTAGGGTCCGACCACAATTGGATCCAGGAGAGCCCGCACGTCCTTTAAAGTGCTAGGAGAAGTGGGCTTACAAAATCCCGAAAGCAGAACGACCGTCCATATTCGGGAAGGACACGTGGACACAGATCATCATTTTGCTGACTGGAAATTCAAAGGTATGAAATGATCTAGCCTTTCACCTCTCGAACTCGCGATATGCGAAATCGCGAAATAATCTCAACCGTTAGATCGAGGCCAAATATGGGTCGTTRATCAAGCTCAATGAAGGCTCGTGGAGTTGCAAAGTCTTGATAAAATCTGGACCGTTGATCCAAGAGGGATGCGTGGCAGAAGATTAGAGCATGTCAACCACTCCATTTCGGAGTTTCACGGATYGAGAGTTGGAGATGTCAAAGAATATTAACCACAAGAATCCTGAAATCGCGATATGCGAAATCGTGACTTAATCTGAGCTGTTAGATCAAGGTTTGATCTGGACCGTTGATCCTAGTCCATTTCAGAGTTTCATGGATCGAGAGTTGGAGATGTCAAAGAATAATAACCACAGGAATCCTGAAATTGCGATATGCAAAATCATGACTTAATTGCAGCCGTTAGATCAAGATGTGATATGGACCATTGATCCAACCCCATTTTGGAGTTTTGTGGATCGGGACTTTGAAGTGACAAGAACACTGAACATCAAGAAGGTCGAAATCGCAAAATGAAAAATCACAAAATGATCTGAGCCATTAGATCAAGTGTTTATCAGGACCGTTGATCCCATGCCATTTCAAGGTTTCGGGGATCACGACTTGGAGAGTCGAGATGCCTCATCTCCAGATTCACAAAATGTGAAATCGCGAAAGCACCTTATGCATAAGGCTGTGGTCACAGCCCTTGGTCACATCAGCGACAGATGGAGGAAAGAGCTAGAGAAACCAAGCTCCTTTTCAAGGATCGTGACTGGGAATGTCGAGACACATGGTCACACAAATGTCGAATTGCCGAATGTCGAAATGATGAAATGAATGCAAGATCCCATGGAATCAATCCAACGGTGCAAGTGAATTTGAACAAGATTGGAGGGCTACTGTATCACGACACAGTGTAACTGCCAAAAACCACTGATGGTTTCTGCCAGAGGACTCGAAGACACTTGGGGATGATTGACAGAGAAGGTGAAGAGTCTTTGGGAATCTTCAAGAGGGATGAAGATGTTTGTGGAGGCTATGGACAGCTGGATGAGCATTGAGGCCTGTAAATGGAATAGAGAAGGTGAGCTCGACTGTCACAGAGAAGACAAAGAGTCTCAAACTGCCAGAGAGGCTAAGGAATCTCAGTATAACATACAGTGATGTTGAACGAGTGAAAAATGACCAGAGAAACTGAAGAGTCACGATGATGATCAGACAGAGCACTCAAGTTGTGGAGGAATTTGGCACGGAGTGAACATGCAAAGGCATTGTGAATATTGCATGCACAAAGACAACAGAGACTATAAGAATGTGAAACAAAGAAGAGATAAGGGTTGTCGTTGTGTAGGAGAATTCATGGGTGTACAAGGAGGCAGAGCGCAGGAGCATAAATGCACAGTCAAGGAATGGTGCATTGAGGGGATATGGTGCATAGAGCATAAAAGATAGAAGAAAACAAGTGCTAGGGGTGTGCAGAAGACACTGATGCAGACAGGGCAGAGCAGTGTAACAGAACAACGACAAGGCTGGTAAGCCATTGAATAATTTTATATCGTTGTTATAAGTTTTAGTAACAAAGAATTTATAATTCAGGGTGGTTGGGAGGTGCTAGGGAGGACTGGTGTCCTCGGAGGTCAAGTGGGTGCTTGAACATAGGGAGTAGGTGCTTCCTTATAGTTGGTGCTAGAGAAATCAGGGAGTTGGTGCTTCCGTCTAGTTAGTGCTAGAGAAATCAAGGAGTTGGTGCTTCCTTCTAGTGGGTGCTAGAGAAAAAAGAGAGTTGGTGCTCTCAGCAAGTAGCATCTTGCAAAACTGAGGTTGTAGCCTCATTATGAGTTGGTGCTCATATGTATGATAATGTAAATAATGTAACTATTACTTATCATATAAAGAAAAAGAGGTTTTTACCCTGTATGGGTTTCCTCGGGAAATATCTATCTCTATGTTTCTCATATATGTGACTGATGCTGAATGTGTCAACGTTTATTTCCCTGCATGATTATCATCATCATTGAGTGCCTTGTAAAGTTTTTTAAAAGAAGCATAATTGTTTAAGCATAGTAACAACTGATTCACCCCCCCTCTCAGTTTTCCAACAGAAGGGAACATGGAAAATATTTCAGAGACTATCCTGATCAATATCTACAAGACCCCTTATGTCATGAATTTTTTTTTATTAGGGCATCTTGTTCTCCATAAGTGATTTGTTCATATATGGCCCTTTTTAAAGATTTATGTGACATGTTCTCCTTGTCTTATGATGAAATGTAACAATGTATGATAAAGGATGATATATTTCAAGTTATATCTTTTTGAAATTCTTAATTTGAATATTTTTGGAATCTACCTCCTCCATCAACTTCGAGGGATAGATTGGAACATACCATAATGGAAGTGCCATTGTTTGTAGAAAATATAGCTTACCAAGAAATTCAATAAGATACTGCATATGAAGATCCATCTCTTACCTCAATAGAGGAAGTGGATCTCGTTTTAGATCCTATATGGGATCTTAATTCCTATAAATATCATGATTTCTTAGACATCATACTCCCTTCGGACAAGGCAATCCTAGAGGTGATGAAAGGTTTTGAACGACCTTGGGAAAACTTACATCATAGGTATTTTTCCTTCCTGATCTGATTCATGTAGATAAAAGAGAATTTCATTCGACCATGATTGGAGACATTAATCATCCATTGAAACCTCTGGAAACTCATGGGATATATGTCGAAGGGAACATGGAAAATATTTCAGAGACCATCCCGATCTATATCTACAAGACCCCTGATGTCATGGATTTTTTTTTATTGGGGCAACTTGTTCTCCATAAGAGATTTGTTCATATATGACCCTTTTTAAAGATTTATGTGACATGTTCGCTTGGTCTTATGAGGAAATGTCAAAAATTTATCCTTAGATTATCTAGCACAAGATTCGAACTTACACAAATGCTAAATCAGTTTGAAAAACATTGTGACCAGTGAACCCTAGGAAAGAAACACCAATCAAGGGTGAGGTAGAAAAAATACTTAAAGAAGGATTCATCTATCCAGTACAGTTGATAGAATGTGTATCCAACCCCATTCAAATTGACATGAAACAGGGTACAATTCGAGTGTGCATGGATTTCTGAGATTTAAATAAGGCTATTCTTGAAGCTATGATTATGAGTCCTCTATCTCTTCCTAAACTAGAAGCTTTAGTGGTTGGTTATAGAAGAAACCCTTGTCCTGATCCTAGAAATGGGCTCTACCTGGAGCACTATTATGCATAAGCCGCAAGGCTGTGTGTTTCTCTATACATATTGTAATTTTAGGGTTTTTTGTTTCCAACTTTTATTTTCCATAACACATGTTATTTTCAAAGGTTTATATATTGGACTTATTAATTGTTAGGTACCTAACCCCTCACGTCGATAGAATAATATATTCTGATGTAATAAAGTTCAATATTAATAAGGCCTAGAAATAAGGAAGAATAAGTCAAATGTAAGAAGACCTAATAGAAGATTCCACTTCTAGAAAGATCTTCCTCTAGATGGTTCTTTTGATAGACATCTTTAGTATAAATAAGAGTCAAGGGTATGAGAACTATTGTCTTGGATATTATTGTAATAGAGATCTTCTCAACTGGAGGTTGCCCCCTCGAAGAGGCAAGTGAACATTGCTCTCAGAATCAAAGTTCTCTTTCTAGTGTTATTCTGATATCTTTTACATATTATTGTGGTGTTATTCTGGTTATATTGTTGTTTATCTACCATTTCTATCATTTTATTTCTATTATGCATACTTTTTATATCTGGAATATTACAAGTGGTATCAGAGCACTTTACTTGGTAGAAAATTGTGGGTCAAATTTTTTTCGGGGTAGAGACATATTCCAGTGTCTTTAAGCTATAGAGATCTGTTGTTGCATGCATAAAACCACGGTTAAGGGATGCATACATGCAATAAATACAAGTGGTACTTAAGCGCACATCTGTTGGTCACCCTTGTAACCTATGTTGGTACCCCTTCGAGTGGTAGCACATCAGACAACACCTGTATACGGATCATCCTAGATTTCCTGAAGCCCTCTTTAGGTAAACCGATTGGCCGCCTAACTACTATAGTGCCACCAAGAAGAGCACTCGAGAAGACACTCTCTAGTACCTGGGTAGTCAAGTAGTACAACTAAGGGCATGATCTATCCTTCTTAGTTAGTTCCCTAAGATATTGGGTCGAGTACTACTATTGGACCCCGCATGTATATCAAAGAACTATAGTAGAGGGAAAACCCTTGTTTGTAGAACCCTTCAATACCTAACCCTTAGGGATGGAAAAAAAAATAAAACATACAAGATCTATTGTTGCGAAACTATGTTCGAGTTGCCAAATCACTACACATTTCTTCCTGGGTAAGCATTTGGGCATTTCATCACTGCAGTTTTCTTCAGACCAAAGTATAACTCCGCATGTGTAAAAAAAAAAAAAAAATCTAGAAACTTTTGCACCATTATTTGAGACCTATTCCATTGGATTTATCTCTTCACCCTTATCACATTCATACCTATCATTTTTCAACAAAATTTTTGACCCCACCAACCTCTTTTTAGTTCCCTCGTCATCATGGCCCATACTCATAGCCAAGACTTGGAAGCTCACTTCAATACCTTGCAATCTAATTTCACAGAGACCCAACAAGAAGTGAGATAACTCAGTGTCAATATTGTCACCATCAATAAAAACATGCATTCCTCCATTGTCGCCTCAATCGCGGAACTCAAAGAAGACCTCAAACAAGACATGACTACCTAGCTTGAATCTATCACTTTGATGATCTGCACCAAGCTGCATATGCCTGCAGATCCCCCTTTATCTGACCCACCTTTGCATATTCTTTATGGTATCCAAAAGGAAAGGATCTATCACTTATTACCTACACATATGCAAATTGGGCAAGTTGTATTGATGACCGATGAAGTACTAGTGGAGTAGCGTTCTACTTGGGTGAGTGTTTAGTATCATGGCTAAGAAAGAAACAATCATCGGTATCTTTTTCTACAGCCAACACAGAGTATATTGCAGCAGCATCATGTTTTACACAAGTTCTTTGAATGAAACAAACTCTGATAGATATACAGGTTGAGTATGATGAGCCCATTCCAATCTATTATGATAATACAAGTGCCATCAGTATCTCAAAGAAACCGGTGATGCACTCCAAGATGAAGCACATTCCAATAAAGTATCACTTTCTACGGGAGAAATTTGCAGAAAACAACATCAGAGTTGAGTATGTGGGCACAAAAGAACAAGTGACAGACATCTTCAAAAAACCACTTCCACAGGAATCCTTCGAATATATTTGCGAGAGACTTGGAGTTATTTCTACTCCAAAATGAATTCTTTTTGAATGCTTATCTTGTATGTCTTATATTTACACAAGGAAGCACCATAAGAGGACAGTTCAGTAAGGGGGAGCAACCCCGGATGGAAAGATACGTTTTCCATCGATGAAAAAGGGGGAGAGATTTATCAGATGCAGACGATAGAGGCAAGGGACAGAGGCATGGCTCCAGGGGGAGCGTGAGTGATATTATTTATGTATTGCATCAGAGTGTTGCCATCAATGCCAAAGGGGAAGATTGTTGATTAAGGTTAGTTGTCATTAATGCCAACCCTTGAACAAAGCCCCGTAGCACAAAGTTTGGGTAATGGACCCAATATTGTTTGATGTAAACATGACTCATTATTTTCTTTTCATGGTTGATAATAAGTAGAAATGTATGAACTCTAAAGTGGTCCTCTTATGGTGAAATCCCTCACGGGAAGATGCTTTGCGAATTGAGTTATCCTAGAAGTATGGTTAGAGAACCCATCCTTATTTGTGGAATAATGAGATGAACTCTAGTGAATTTGTCAGTGAAACTATCCTATATGGATAGTTCTTGTCATGCCATTTCTGGTGGTATGTGGAACGTCACATAACTCCTCACATTTAGAGAGTTATGGCCATGAGAAGTTGGAGAACCCAGGTTTGGGTAATGGACCCAAGTTTATTTGATGGATAAAAGGATGAGTTTTGATATATTTTTAGGTAATACTATTATATATGGATATTACATGTCATTCCATTTCTGGTGGCATGTGGAATGTCACATAACTCACGGTTTGAGAGTTATGACCTTACGAAGTTGGAGGACACTCATATGTCATCTAGAAGCCCCAAAAGGTCAAAGTAGTCAAAGTGGTTTAAGATATTTTAAAAGGTAAATAATAAAGTGAAGTGATGAGTTTACTATAATTCAAAGTGAATACAAAATAAATTAATTCAATAATAAATTTAATGGAGAAACTAGAAGTGGGCTAACCCTAAAATAAGGAAAGTGGGCAAAGTGACCTAGAAGATGTTTTTAAGGAAGCTAGTTGGAGAGTATAAATAAGAGGCAAGGTTGTCTCATTTAAGACACACTTGAGAATATTTAATAACTATAGGTTTCTAAGGTAATCAAAGGATATATAAGCCAAATTTCTGAGGAAAGTGAAGAAAATAAGGCCGAAATTCAAGGAAGGATAAATTCTTTTGATGATGCTTTCTAAGGTATGTTTTTTTCAGGTCATCTCACCATTTTTGCAATATTTTTTTTTCTAGAATGATTCAGAACGTTAAATTGATATTCCATTGAGGAAACATATCCAAATATCTTTGCTAAAAAATTCAGCTTGTGGGTCATTTTATTTTTGGAGTTACACTCTGTGGAAAATAGGGTTTGCAGCTAGTCCTGAAACTAGTCAAAAACAGGTGTTTCGAGTAAAAATGTCATAAATTTTCCATAACATATCCAAATTTAGTAATACCAAATGTGTTGGTTATATTACAATATGTAGTATGCGGTGTAATAGTTTCATATCAATTCAAAAAATATTTCATTCAAGGAACGCTCTTCAAGGTCACTCTCTAGAATAAGCCACAATTCAACAAGGTGTGCCATTTTTTCCATAACTCATTTTCTGAGAGGTTCCAAGTAGTTAAACCTAGAGGAATTGCATAAAACACACTGAAGAACATTGTATATCATTTTCATATCTTTATTCATTACAGGTACAAATTTATGATTATTTCAAGTTAGGGTTGTTGACTAATCCAAAACTAGTCTTGTGAGACTAAAGAAATGTTTGATGAAAATGCTAATCTCTTGTTGTTAAAGTTAAGGAAGGTTTGCAGGTATGTTATCATATACACCAAGTCTATTACAGAGTTACAAATCATATTTGGATGATGAAATTGATGAGGGCTTTTGGTTGAGGTACAAGTTGGGTACATGGTTGAGACAAGTAGTTGATGAGTTGGCACATACATGAGGTGTATAGTTGATGATGTTGGTACATATTGATGAGTCATAGTTGATGATTGCTTGACACATGATTGGTACATACTTGGTACATGGTTGTTTTCACTTGTTTATGGTACAATTTGATTACAGTTTGTTTGTACAGGTTGGTGCATGGTTGATGCACATGTTTATGGTACAGGTTGATTACAGGTTGAGGTATAGGTCGATGCATGGTTTAGGTTTATTGGTACATGTTTATAGTGGTATATCTCATAGGGATAGTGTGACAGTGGTTCCATCATTCTACTTCTACTTCAGGGAGGTTGGACAGGGCAAGGACAGGTGGTTGTAGCCACCTTCCAGTTGTAGCCGGAGAACATAGGGGGTTGTAGCCTCCTTCTGGTTATAGCCAGAGAATTGGGGAGTTGGAGCTTCCCTCAGGTTGTAGCCTAAGAAACTAGGGTTTTGGAGCCTCCTTCCAGTTTCATATGGAAAACAAAGGAAGTTGGTGCTTCCAATGAATGTAATTCTTCAAGAGATATAAGATAAAGCATTACGTGGTTTTCTCCCGATTTGGATTTCCACGTAAAACACTAGTGTACTGTGTATGTGTGTGATTTTTCATTTCTTATTGCTCATTATTGGATAATAATTATATATTGATATAACACTTGGATTATTTGGAGAAAAATGATTATAATTACGCAATTACCGATTCAACCCCCCTCTCAGTATTCCAATGATTGGTATCAAAGAAGGTTCCTTCAGAAATCAGTTTAACCACTGAAAGGTAGATCATGGAGAGTACCAACTCATATAAAAATGGAATACCACACTTTGATGGATAGAAGTATGCTTTTTGGAGCATAAGGATGAAGACATATATACAAGTGCAAGGGTTTGAAATTTGGAAATCAACTGTAGATGGATACACAATACCAACAGTTCCACCAACAAATGAAAAAGAAGTGAAACTTGGTTAGAATAATTCCAAAGATAGAAATGCACTTTTGAATGGTCTCAGTGAAACAATATTCACCAAAGTTTCACATTGTAAATACACCAAATAGATTTGGGGCAAGATTCGAAATATTTATGAAGGAGATACAAAAGTCAAAGTAACAAAACTTCAAACTTACAGAGGTCAATTCGAACAACTAAAAATGAAGGAAGATGAGAATATTGTAGCCTACTTCTTAATGTTCAAGGATAAATTCGTGAGTGCGAACACAGACCAATCTCCCCAGATCCACCTGGATCTGGAACAAACTGTGACAGAATACTACTCTTTCCCTAGTTCTAGAGTATTGAATGGACAAGAGAAGAAGGATGATGTACTTACTTTATGAAAGCTCTTCTTATCTCTGTTGATCCTCGCTCTTCTACGATGCTCTTGCGTAGTCCAATCACAACAACACAAACCAATCACAGCAAAGACATTAATATATTCAAAACTCTAGACTATACATGTGATCAAGGAATCATGTAATAAGATGATATCATCATTATGGGAAAGGGACATATTCATGTATTATATTAAC
>JASDQU010101972.1:245831-266119 GCA_032191745.1 Picea mariana
ATGCAGCCTGCGGAAATCAAGTATTTCCGCAGGATAGTATATATGCAGCCTGCGTACTATTTTCAAAAGTGTGATTTTGAGAAGCTGATAAGTGTAACTTTCTTCATGAAAATGATCTTAATGAAGAGTTAGATCTTCCATCACCATGTCATTATCATGTCATCATCTTGATAACGAAAAATGTGGATAACACTTAAGAGTTGAAGAAATAGTGAATGCAATCATAGGATTGGGAGAAGAAATCGAAGAATCTGTAATTGTTCAAAAGGTACTAAGATCTCTTCCTATGAGATTCAACCCTAAGATATCAGTACTAGAAGAAATATTGAATATGAACGCAATAAGCATGGATGAACTGCATGGAATCTTCACAACATATGAAATGAGAACTGAACAGGAAAATCCATATGTAAAATAAGAAACCTTCAAATCATCCAAAAGATCAAAGAAAAAAAAAAGAAACAAGAAGAATATAGCATCAGCAGTGACGTCTCAGAAGATGATGAAGAAGTGGCCAACTTCGTCAAAATACCGAACAAGGGAACCAATGGTAGGTATAGAGGTAAGATTCCTTTAGTTTGTTTTCATTGTGATGGTATTGGTCATTTTGCTAACAAATGTCCTCATAAGAAAAAGAGAAATGATGAAGGTTACTAAAAAGGAAAACATACATATAAAGGCAAAATAACTACAAAGAAATATTTCAAGAAAATCTTATGCATCAAAGAAGAAATCTCATCATCAAATGAAGATGAAATCAGTGACAGTGAGACAAGAAGAGTTTTATTCATCACAGTAAATGATTCTGACAAAGAAGACTCCGAAGAAGAATATGAAGAAGTCGAAGAAGGATATGAAGAAGTTGAATATGAAATTGAAGAGGCAGGAATTGACTATCGAGAAGAATTAATGTGTTCCATAGAAGTTATAATAAGAGAAAAGAAGAAAAACAAGAAACTACAAGCAAAACTAGACAAGAAAAAGGACACTCGAGAACTAGAACAAATGATCACAAGATTGAAGGTTCAAATAGAAGAAGATAAAATAATTGAAGAAGCACTCAAAGAACAACTAGAAGAAAAGGACAAGATCATTGGAAACTTTGAAGCAAAGATTGTCACACTAAGAAAGGATATTCAAAAGAAAAATATGTAGAATAGCTCAAAAGTTTTGGATGACATTATCGATAGTCAAAAATCTCATCTTGACAAGTCTGGACTTGGATACAATCAAATAGAAAAGGGATCAAGATCCAAAACAATAGAGCAAGAAACAAATCCAAAAAGCTATGTAGAAACAATCAAAGGGGATAGGAAGATGTATAAGGAAGATTACAGGGACACGCCTCCATCGAGAAGATTTAGATTTCAGAATCAACAATAGACAGATAGGCCTCAAGAAGAAGAAGGATTCATAAGAGCACATTCTTTCAAAAGATCTTCAACTCCCAGGTATCAAACTGTATTTTTTGGTTTACGTTATGTATGTAATAATTTTGGACATAAATCTGTGAATTGCAGAGCTAACAACAAAAACAATAAAAACTTTGAGAGTCATACACAAAGGGGTTACTCAAGAAGAACCAGTGAAACACAAAGAAGAAGTTACAACAAGTTTGAATCTTTGAGCACTGAAGTGGAATGTCACAAATGTAACAATTTTGGACACATGGCCAAAAATTTCATAATGACAGTCCCTCCTAAAGAACCTCAACAGAATAACAATAGTCATAGACAAGAACCTTAGAAAACAACATGGATAAGAAAGCAAGATCAGTATAGAAATGAAGAATGCACAATCGATCTACAAGATAAGAAGAAGAAACATAGTTTGTATGTTGACAATGGGTGTTTAAAACACATGATAGGTGATAGAGACAAATTTCTTACAGTGTGAAAGGAAAGAAATGGATCAATCTCCTTCGGAAATGATAATTCATCCAAAATCATTGCAGAAGGCACAATCCAAATTGGGAACAAGAATAAAAAGGCACAAAATGTTCTACTGGTACAAGCTATGAAACATAATCTTCTATGTGTGAGTCAAATGTGTGACCAAGGTCATAAAGTTACTTTTGATTCATAAAAGTGTGATATAAGAAGAGAAGGTTCAAGGAAATTGGTCGGTATAGCTGCAAGAACTTCAAACAACATATATGTGTTAAGTGAAATTGGAAATGAAAAGAGTTGTCTAGGAAAGGAAGATGAAAGTTGGCTATGGCACAGAAGAATGGGTCACATGAATTTTGATAACATTGTCAAAGTCAGCAAAAGAGAAGCAATAAGAGAAATGCCCTAGATCACGAAACCAACCAACACTTTATGCAAACATTGTCAACAAGGAAAGCAAACAAAGACCAGGTTCAAATAAAAGGAATATTCAACAACAAGACAACTGGAAATTGTGCATACTGATCTAGTTGGACCAACTACAACAAAGGGCTTACAAGATGAGAGATACTTTATGTTATTAGTTGATGATTATACAAGAATGACTGCAGTTGGCTTTCTCAAGAACAAGTCAGAAGCTTTTGAAAACTTCAAGATCTACAAGGAAATGGTGAAAATGAGATGGATTCAAGAATAAAATGCTTGATAACTGATAATGGAGGAGAGTTCACTTCAAAGGAATTTATGGACTACTACAGTTGTCATGGAATAAAAAGACAATTCTTCATTGCTAGGACACCTGAACAAAATGGAGTTGTTGAAAGAAAGAATAGGACAGTACAGGAAATGGCTCGAACAATGCTAATGGATTCCAAATTGACATATATATTTTTGACACATGCAGTGCATACAATAGTTCACATTCAAAACAGAGTAATGCTTAGAAACAACACAAGTAAAACTCCCTATGAGCTATGGAAAGGAAGACCAACAAATGTGAAGCACTTCATAGTTTTTGGAAGAAAATTCTACATCAAAAGAGAAGATGTTAGAATGGGAAAGTTTGAATCTTGTGTGGACAAAGGATTACTTGTTGGTTAATCAAGTACAAGGAAATCATACAAGTGTTACAATATAATATTAAACAAAGTTCTGGAAATCATCAATGTAACAATTGATGAAACAGGAAGACTAGAATCAAAGGAAGAAGAAAACAAATCAATGGAACAACTTTTCAAAGAAGAAGAAGCATAAGATGAAGTAGAAGAGGACGATGAAGAGAATCTAACAGAAACGAAAGAGCAAGTTCAGCAAGTATCTCCAAATACACCTATCAAACGAGTACAAAAGAATCATCCTTCTAATCAGATTATTGGAAACAAAGATGCAGGAGTTGAGACTAGAAGAAAAATCCATTCACCAGAACAAACACACCTAGCACTCATATCTACAATTGAACCAAATTATTTTGAAGAATCCAACAAGGATGAATTTTGGAATAAGACCATGAATGAAGAATTGGATCAAATAGAGAAAAATGAAACTTGGGAATTGGTTCCAAGACCAAAGAATAAGAATGTGATCGGCACAAAATGGGGTTTCAGGAATAAATTAAATAAATATGGACAAGTTACAAGGAAAAAAACTAGATTGGTATGTAAAGGATATGCACATATTGAAGGAATCGACTTTGAAGAGACATTTTCCGTAGTTGCTAGAATGGAAGCAATCTGGTTTCTTTTATCCTATGCATGCTCCAAAAATGTTAAAGTATATCAAATGGACGTAAAATCAGCTTTTCGGAATGGGGAACTTGAAGAAGAAGTTTGCATTGAACAACCAGAAGGATTTCAGTTGTCAAACAATGCAGATTATGTGTGTAAATTAAAGAAGGCCTTATATGGTCTAAAATAGGCTCCTAGAGCATAGTACTCTAGACTGGATAAGTATCTACAACGAGAATGGTACTCTAGACTGGATAAGTATCTACAACATGCAGGGTTCAGAAAAGGAAGTGAAGACAACAACCTCTACATCAAGGTAAGTGAAGGTAATATTTTATTAATTGAAGTTTATGTTGATGATATTATTTTTGGTAGTGATGATGATAGGTTAAGCCAAAAATTTGCAAAAGATATGCAGAATGAATTTGAAATGTCGTTACTTGGAGAACTATCCTTCTTTTTGGGACTTCAGATACATCAAAGAAACCAAGGAATCTTTATTTCTCAAACCAATTATATCATAGAAATTATAAAGAGGTTCGGAATGGAAGATTGCAAACCATTTATCACTCCCATGCAAACCAGTTTCAAGTTGAGCAAAGATGATGATTCGAAGTCTACAGATTAGAGGCAATACAGGTCAATGATTGGCAGCCTACTATATGTGACAACATCCAAACCAAATGTAATGCAAGAAGTTGGATAGGCATCATGATTTCAAGTAGCACCAAAGGAGTCACATGTGTTAGCAGTGAAGAGGATTTTCAGATATCTCAAAGGAACATAAGAGTTTGGATTATGGTATCCAAAAGAAAAGGATCTATCACTTATTGCCTACACAGATGCAGACTGGGCAGGTTGTATTGATGACTGACGAAGCACCATTGGAGAAACATTCTACTTGGGTGAGTGTTTAGTATCATGGCTAAGCAAGAAACAATCATCAATATCTTTATCTACAGCCGAGGCAGAGTATATTGCAGAAGAATCATGTTGTACACATGTTCTTTGGATGAAACAAACTATGACAGATATATAGGTTGAGTATGATGAGCCCATTCCAATCTATTGTGATAATACAAGTGCCATCATTATCTCAAAGAACTAGGGGATGCACTCCAAGACGAAGCACATTCCAATAAAGTATCACTTTCTATGGGAGGAGGTTGCAGAAAAGAACATTAGAGTTGAGTATGTGGGCACAAAAGAACAAGTGGCATACATATTCACAAAACCACTTCCACGGGAATCCTTTGAATATATTCGCCAGATACTTGGAGTTATTTCTAGTCCAAAATGAATGCTTTTTGAATTCTTATCTTATATGTCTTAGATTTACATGAGAGAGCACCATAAGAGGACAGTTTAGTAAGGGGGAGAAAACCCGGATGGAAAGATACCTTTTCCATTGATGACAAAGGGGGAGAGATTTATCAGATGCAGACGACAGAGGTAGGGGATAGAGGCATGTTTCCAAGGGGAGCATGAGTAATATGATTTCACTATTGCATCAGAGTGTTGTCATCAATGCCAAAGGGAGAGATTGTTGATTAAGGTTGTTTGTCATTGATGTCAACCCTTGAAGAAATCCTCGTGGCACAAAGTTTGGGTAATGGACCCAAGATTGTTTGATGTAAATATGATTCATTATTGTCTTTTCATGGTTGATAATAAGTAGAAATGGATGAACTTCAAAGTGGTCCCCTTATGGTGAAATCCCTCACGGGAAGACACTTTGTAGATTGAGTTATCCTAGAAGTATGGTTAGAGACCCCATGATTATTTGTGGAATAATGAGATGAAAACCAGTAAATTTTTCAGTGAAACTATCCTATATAGATAGTTCTTTTCATGCAATTTATGGTGGTATGTGTAACATCACATAACTCCTCACGGTTAGAGAGTTATGGCCATGAGAAGTTGGAGAACCCGGGTTTGGGTAATGGAACCAAGTTTGTTTGATGGATAACAGTATGAGTTTTGATATATTTTCACATAATACTATTCTATATGGATAGTACATGTCATTCCATTTCTGGTGGTATGTGTAACATCACATAACTCTTCACGGTTTCAGATTTATGTCCTTACGAAGTTGGAGGACCCTCATATGTCATCTAGAAGCCCCAAAAGGTCAAAGTAGTCAAAGTGGTTTAAGGTATTTTAAAAGGTAAATATTAAAGTGAAGTGATGAATGTACTATAATTCAAATTGAATACAAAATAAATTAATTCAATAATAAATTTAATGGAGAAATTAGAAGTGGGTTAACCCTAAAATAAGGAAAGTGGGCAAAGTGACCTAGAAGATGTTTTTAAGGAAGCTACTTGGAGAGTATAAATAAGAGGCAAGGCTGTCTCATTTAAGAAACACCTAAGAATATCGAATACCTATAGGTGTCTGAGGTAACCAAAGGATATATAAGCCGAATTTCTAAGGAAAGTGAAGAAAAGAAGGCCAAAATTCAAGGAAGGATAAATTATTTTGATGATGATTTCTAAGGTATGTTCTTTTCAGGTCATCTCACCTTTTTCGCAATAACAGTTTTTCTAGAATGAGTAAGACCATTAAATTGATATTCCATTGAGGAAACATATCCAAGTATCTATGGTAAAAAATTTATCTTGTGGGTCATTGTATTTTTGGAGTTACACTCCGTGGAAAATAGGGTTTGTGGCTAGTCCTGAAACTAGTCAAAAACAGGTGTTTCGAGTAAAAACGTCATAACTTATTCATAACAGATCCAAATCCAGTAATACCAAATTTTTTGGTTAGATTACAGTCTGTAGTATGCATTGTAAAAGTTTCATATCAATTCAACAAATATTCCATGCGGGGAACGCTCTACAAGGTTGCTCTCTAGAATAAGCCAGAATTCAAAAAGGTGTGCCATTTTTTCCATAACTCCTTTTATGAGAGGTTCCAAGTAGTGAAACCGGGAGGAATTTCATAAAACACACTGAAGAACATTCAATATCAGTTTCATATCTTTATTCATTACAGGTACAAAGTATTATTATTTCAAGTTAGGGTTGTTGACTAATCCAAAACTAGTCTTGTGAGACTAAAGAAATG
Organism: Picea mariana; assembly: GCA_032191745.1. Classification (NCBI taxonomy): domain Eukaryota; kingdom Viridiplantae; phylum Streptophyta; class Pinopsida; order Pinales; family Pinaceae; genus Picea; species Picea mariana. The sequence continues at coordinate 252,520 of JASDQU010101972.1, forward strand.
TTTGATGAAAATGCTAGTCTCTTGTTGTTAAAGTTAAGGAAGGTTTACAGGTATGTTATCATATACACCAGGTCTATTACAGATTTACAAATCATATTTGGATGATGAACTTGATGAGGGCTTTTGGTTGAGGTACAAGTTGGGTACATGGTTGAGACAAGTAGTTGATGAGTTGGCACATACATGAGGTGTATAGTTGATGATGTTGGTACATATTGATGAGTCATAGTTGATGAGTGCTTGACACATGATTGGTACATACTTGGTACATGATTGTTTTCACTTGTTTATGGTAGAGGTTGATTACAGTTTGTTTGGTACAAGTTGGTGCATGGTTGATGAACTTGTTTATGGTACAGGTTGATTACAGGTTGAGGTATAGTTTGATGCATGGTTGATGCATGGTTCAGGTTTATTGGTACATGTTTACAGTGGTATATCTCACAGCGATAGTGTGGCAATGGTTCCATCATTATGCTTCTACTTCAGGGTGGTTGGATGGGGAAAGGACAGGTGGTTGTAGCCACCTTCCGGTTGTAGTTGAAGAACATAGGGGGTTGTATCCTCCTTTTGGTTGTAGCCAGAGAATCGGGGAGTTGGAGTTTCCCTCAGGTTGTAGCCTGAGAAACTAGGGGGTTGGAGACTCCTTCTAGTTGCAACTAGAAAACAAAGGAATTTGGTGTTTCCAATGAATGTAATTCTTCAAGACATATATGATAAAGCATTTTGTGGTTTTCTCCCGATTTGGGTTTCCACGTAAAACACTAGTGTACTATGTATGTGTGTGATTGTTCATTTAGTATTGCTCATTATTGTATAATAATTCTACATTGATATAACACTTGGATTATTTGGATAAAAAGGATTATAATTACGTGATTACTTATTCACCCCCCCTCTCACTAATCCAACACCTCCTTGTCCATTGCCTTGGTCTTCTCCTCTGTTAAGAACCAAACATCAATATAGCATAGAAAAACCTCAGGAAAAGTACTCAACGCCTTGAAAAAGAGATAATTTTAGATAATAAGCCTTTTCAAAGGGGAAACCTCCTTTTACCCCACTTAAATGTTCAAGTACAAGATGATTCAAAATGAAAATGTCTCCTTGGTATATATAGGAGACTAGGAGGTATAATTACAACTAATGGCCTAAAGCCAACATAAATAAAATAACATTACTAATATAATATGCCCCTAATGGGTAATGAGCCAATATTAGGGCTTAACATGCCCCTCCCCTTGAGACAAGTGTTGTCTGCAATGCTTGAGTAACTCTAGATGCTTATGTATAAAAGACTCATCTTCCCAAGTGGAATCTTCAGCTGGTAGTTTCCTCCATTTAATGAGATACTCTTAAATGGATCTATTCCTCAACTGGTGAATTCTTGTGTCAGTGATGGCTTCAGGCTCCAATATGATTTTTCCTTTCTCATCAAGTTATGGAAATATAGTTTGAATTCGGATCTTTTCACCTATAACCTTCTTTAAGCATGAAACATGGAAAATTGGGTGTACTCATGAAGATGCAGGCAGCTCCAATTTGTATGCCATAGTACCAATCTTTTGTAACACCTTATAAGGGCCATAGTACTTTGGTGATAATTTATTATCCTTCTTGGCTTGCTTGAGGGACATATGTTTGTATGGTTTTAGTCTTAAAAACACACAATCCCCTACTTCAAAACTTATTTCACTATGATGTTGATCTGCTTGTTGTTTCATGCAATTCTATGCCATGGTCAGGTTGTCCTTTAAGATTTGGAGAACTTGTTGTTGATTCTCGATGTGATCTTTCACTGCTTGAACCTTAGATTTTTCTTTTAGAGAAGAAGTGATGGAAGGAGGGTGGTATCCATAAAGTGCCATAAATAGTGTCATTTTTGTTGCAGTATGAAAGGAAGTGNAAAGTGCCATAAATAGTGTCATTTTTGTTATGAAAGGAAGTGTTATACCACCATTCTGCCAAGGGTAACCATTTGAACCATTGTGTTTGTTTATCAGAGACAAAGCAATGAAGGTATCCTTCCAGGCATTTGTTCACTATCTCGGTTTGTCCATCAGATTGAGGATGATAGGATGATCTATGAGCCAATTGAGTACCCAAACAAGAAAATAATTCTGTCCAAAAATGTTCAGTGAAGATGGGATCTCTGTCACTTATAATAATCTTTGGGCTTCCATGTAGCTTTTGAACTGTCTCCGTGAATGCGATGGCAACCGTACTAGCTTTGAAGGGATGAGAGAGTGCACAAAAGTGTGTGTACTTGGTCAGTCTATCAACAATCACCATGATTACACTCTTTCCTTCAAAATTTGGTAACCCTCTGATGAAATCCATGGAAACCTCCTCTGAGCACTGACTTTGGATGGATAATGGTTGCAAAAGACCTGGGGTCTTAATTGTTTCCACCTTATTTTGTTGGCAAACCAAACATTCTACCACAAACATTTGAACATCAGTTTTAAGGCCATCCCAAAAAAAATCCTTCTTGACTCTATGGTAGGTTTTCAAAAATCCCGAGTGCCCTCCTTCTGGAGAGGTGTGCAATTCCAATAGTACCTTTTGTTTGAGTTAGGAGTTCTTACATAAATATAAGCGATCTTTGTACCATAGTGAATCATTTTTCCATGTAAATGTATCTGATGCACTGGAATCCTGCTACAGCCTTTGAATGAGAGTCAACACTTTTTCGTCATTCTTCCATTCATCCCTTTCTTCTATTATCCAATTGGGTTGGATGATCAAGATAGCACAGAGAAAGGCCTCAACATCTTCATCCTTTCTTGAGAGTGCATCTTCCACAACATTTTGCTTCCCTTTTTTATAGAGGATTTCAAAATCATAACCCAATACCTTGGTTACCCATTTTTGTTGTTCTTCTGAAGATAGTCTTTGTTCCAAGAAGTATTTAAGACTATCATGATCTGTTTTGACCTTGAAGTGCCTACCTATTAAGTAAGGACACCATTTCTTCAATGCATGTAGTATTTCCATCATTTNCCATTTCCTAAGGCATCACATTCCACAATAAAGGTTTTTCTGAAGTCTGGAGTGGTCAAGACAGGAGCTTTACACATCACCTCTTTAAGTTGTTCAAAAGCTTTAGTTTCCTCTGGAGTCCATGAAAATGAATCCTTCTTAGTTAGTGTTGTTAAAGGTGTTGTTATTCTTCCATAGTTCCATAAAAACTTGTGGTAGTAACCTGTCAAACCCAAAAATCCTCTAAGATTCTTCAATGTTTTGGGAATCGACCAGTTCATCATGGCCTTAATATTGTTAGGGTCTACCTTGACACCTTCATGAGATACAATATGACCCAAATACTCTACCTCCTTTACTCCAAAGAAACATTTGGATGGTTTGGCATATAGTTGTTCCTCCTTTAGTAGTTGTAGCACCTTGTCAACATGTCGCACATGATCCTCCCAAGACTTGCTATAGATTAGTATATCATCAAAAAATACTAACAAAAAATTTCGAAGGAAGGGCTTGAAAATGGAATTCATCAACCCTTGGAATGTTGAAGGTGCACTTGTAAGGCCAAAGGGCATGACCAAAAATTCATAATGGCCTTCATGAGTTCAGAATGTTGTTTTTGGGATATCTTCTTCCTTCATTCTAATCTGATGATACCCTGAACGGAGATCCAATTTTGTGAAATAGATTGCTCTATGTAGTTCATCTAACAATTCATCAATGAAGGGAATGGGAAACTTATCTCTAATAGTGATCTTGTTGAGCTCTCTATAATTTGGACACATACGCCATGAGTTATCTTTCTTGAATACCATTACCACTGGTGCATAGTAAGAACTTTCGCTAGGTCTAATAATGCTAGCCTCTAACATTTCTTCAACCATGTGCTCAATTTCACTCTTCTGGGCATAAGGGTATTTTTATGGATCGATGTTAGGAGGAACACTCTCAGGAATTAGGTGAATTTCATGATCATGATTTTGAGTGGGTGGAAGACCTTTGGGAATATCTTCAAATACTTTGGAATGCTTATCAATGATCCTTTGGAGATCTTGAGGAATAGATGGATTAGATGTTTGAACATCTAGTGACCATAGTTGTGCAATAACGCCTTGATGCCCCTTTTTTAATAATTTTGTCATGCCGTTAGAGATTATCACCTTACCGGGTTTCCCTATTATACCTCTTAACTCAATTTCTTTTCCTTCCAATGAAAATTTCATGAAAAGTTTTTGAAAATTAAAAGCCACTGTTCCTAATGATTGTAACCATTGGATTCCTAGTACAACATTTGCACCACCCAAGGGTATAGCAATCATTGGACTATTCATTACATATTCCCCCATAGTAAGATTGATCTTATTTCATTTACCTAAGCAATTGATAGTTCCTCCATCTGCAATCATTACTTGAAACTCTGGCGCCAGATATACAAAGCAATTGAGATCTTTGGCTAATTTATAGTGAATGAAATTATGAGTACTGCCAGAATCAATTAGGACTATTACCTTTTTCTTTTTGATGTATCCTTCGATATTGAGGGTTTGAGGAGTGATAATTACAGCCAATGCATTACATGATATCATGGGAGTCAACTCTTCAGATGAAATTGCTTCTACGTTTTCATCTTGAGATGGTTCTTGTTCTTCTTCTTCTTCCTCTTCACAATCTATGTAGAATAATTTCTTCTCACCGCACATGTCCCTTACTGTAATTGTTGTCACAATTAAAGAATAAACCTTTTGCTTTTCTTTCCTCCAATTGTTGAGGTGTCAACCTTGTAGGTTGAGGTGTTTTAGAAGAAGGAGCATTGTTCTCTCTATAGATGTTAGGATTGGTCCTTCTAGTAGCCATAGCCATATTTTTACTTTCAACATTTCTTTCCACCTTAAATGCATTCTCCAATGATTTGGGTTCCCAAAGGCGAACCTCATGTTGAATGTTATCCTTTAAATTTTCTACGAATACATCAATCAAGTGCTCATCTGGAATATCGGTTACCTTTATATTCAATCTTTGAAAGTTCTCAATGTGCTCGGTAGCTGAACCCAACATACCTTGATCCATTTAATAAATATCCTCCAAGTCATTCCTTCTGAAACGTTGTAGAAAAATAGTTATAGCGAAAATTCCAAGGTGTCTCAGATGTAGCAGCAAAACCCCAAGACCTTGAGCTCTGATACCATATGTTAAGAACCAAACATCAATATAGCATAGAAAAACCTCAGGAAAAGTACTCAATGCCTTGAAAAAGAGATAATTTCAAATAATAAGCCTCTTCGAGGGGGCAACCTCCTTTTACCCCACTTAAATGTTCAAGTACAAGATGATTCAAAATGAAAATGTCTCCTTGGTATATATAGGAGACTAGGACGTATAATTACAACTAATGGCCTAAAGCTGACATAAATAAAATAACATTACTAATATAATATGCCCCAATTAAGGGGTAATGAGCCAATATTAGGGCTTAACATCCTCCTCCTTCTAGCAAGCCAAATCCATCTTCTGCAGAGGCACTACCCTCCTCATCAATTTCTATATGGTAGACTTCTACCTTTTTCTTCTTTTTCTTCACGCTACTCTGCCCAACATGCTCGACCCAAGTGACCAAGGGGCTTCCTATGATGTCTGCATCAGAGAGCTCTGCATCTTCAACCAGTACAAGGAACTTTGCCGCACATTCTCTGGTGATCTCTTCCATGTCTTCATTGGTCATATTGTAATAGGATTGTAACTCCTCCTTGCTCTCATCCCTGCGTGTAGTGATATAGATAAAGTGTCGATCTATGTGGAAATTTGATAGTGGTATGTACTGGTGCAATGTGTTCAGTGTCATGCATGGAAATTCCTCAAATATAGCATGCTTCAGTTGTTGGTAGTAGGAATGGAACACAACATTCGACTACCACTGCTTCGACATGTCATTCGTATACCATAAGGTGGAGAACCTTGTGGCCAATGGCTACGATGGCTCAACTTCTAGAAATGTCGCTTCTTTCGACATCTGCTAAGCGACAAATGCGATCAATATAGGTAACCAACTGAAATGGAATTCATACCCTTGATCCTATTCTTTGTGACAGTCTTTCGTGAGCTCGTTGATGAGGTAACTTGCCCATTTCATTTGCATCCCCTCCACGCACTTCCCAACAAGGTCTACTACGAGCCCAGTGACCTATGTCAGATGGATCTTTCTGACAATATTGCCAACTATAAGTTGGCAAGCGAGGTGCATTGCGCCATCCTAGATATAGGCTACCTTGTAGCCTCGCTTTCCCTTTTCTACATCTCCATAATCCTCCTTTATGTGTTGTGCCAGGGAGCGATCTGAAGTCTTCCCTGGGTAGAACTGTTGAGGGTCCAATCCCTGCATGCTCAGTCCTATAATCAAGTGGATCAGCGTTGGATCCACATTAATGTGCCTGTCAAGCCAAAGATATCCCCCATGGTAGCACGAAAATAAGAGTTTAACTCAAGCGTTAACCTCCTAATGTCGGCCAAAGTGAGGGATATTCATAAAATTCAGTATCATGGACTACGCCAGCTCCTTAATCCATGGCTGGGAGACTATGCACGGCTTCTTCCCAGTCGTCTTCATCAAATACCTATGGGGCGCGAGCATGGAATATTTCTTTATGTCGTCGAGATTAAATTCGTTGTTCTTTAGAGCCGGGATCTGTCCCAACTGGGTTCCAACTATGTGTATCCCCTTCGGGATGTACATAATGATCAATGTGTACTTAAAATCACATGGTATGTTGCCGCAGTTAACCGCTCCAGCCAAAGGCGGTATACAATATGGAAAGACTGACATGATCTCCTTCATGTTAGCCATATCATCACAATGCTCACTTCACTTCTCAGTCATGGGGTTATCACAGCTATAAGGAAGTCCAGTCAAAGGGGATGATTGCAGTCCCCAAGTCGACAACGCCTATATTCCTACAGAAAATTGTCTATTAGCCATTATCTTCATAAGGATCTCCCTAAAAGATATATCTAACTCGCTAGGCTTGCCTGATATTCACACTTGTAGAAAAATATATCGAGTAGGAAAATGGATAAGTGAGGTAATCCAATGAATGGTGAGGTCTAGAAATCACAGCACAATATACAATCAATTCTCTGGTAGCTTGGATAATCATGGGTGGAATAAAGTGGTCTCGACGCAGCATCCGACGGATTAAATAAGAAAGAACCGTAACAGATTCCTCCAATAGGAATGAATGTGGCCATCAATGTGAATTTGTCCATTATGGAGTGGTCTCAATAGTCCATTCTCTTGTAATTGTGTTTTCTATCCGTTTCAGGGAGTCATTCCAATGGTCAGGGTGCCTCCAATGGTCATATAGCTTTGTCATAGCGAAGTTCCATTCTGCGTGGTTCTGCTATTTTGGCAAGGTTCAAGTTCTGTAGATATGCCTCTTGCGAAGTCTTCCTTCTATTCTTTGTATCTTCCTCTAGTTTTTCTAGCTTAGATTTCTTCTTATTGAGCTTCCTGGCCTTCTTTCTTGTGATTTGAGCTTCTCTAAAAATTTCTGGAATCCTCTTTCCATTTGTATTCTTATTCTCTCCTGGTAAAAGGACTTCGCACTGCTGATGTGCTCTTACATATTCTGAGGTTAATGTCCCTTCTCTTCCTATTTTCAGGGCAGCTATACTTCTTTCCTGCACGGACAGGTTCTTCAATCCTTCCTGCGTTCTTTCAACTTTGACATCTAATTATCTTTCCCTCTATTGCTTCGACTTATCCTCTTGTTCTTCTATTCGTCGCTTTATTTTTATGGTTATGAAGTCCCTTAGTTATTTCTTTTTTTGTTTTGTAGCTTCCTCCTCTGCTTTCCTTCTGATCTGATCCTTCTCAATCCAAGTCTTTCCTAATAAAAGTGGAAAAGGGGCGTTGTTCTCAACAAATTTAATGACTTCAAATTCTTCTTCAGTCGATGTTTCATGAGCAATCATAGGTATATTAGTAACTCTTCAACATAGGGTTATCATATTTCCTTTAAACAAGCCTATCCTTCCCAATGAAGGTACCATACGAGGCTTTCCCAAAATTTCCCAAGTGCTTTTTGGCATAATATTCACGTGTATTTCTTCATCCAATACATAGTCGATGCCAAAGTCTTCTATTCTTGTAACTATGCGTTGTTTTTCTTCCAGGAGCTCTAGTAAACTGATGTCTTTGTGATCATCCACTACTTATTTTAACTGTACTAACATAGTATTTGACTCTTTCTCTTTATGATTCTCCAACATGCTCTTAGCCTCTTGACTTTCTTCAAAGTTTTCTTGTCTCGTGTTCATATTTTCAACTTGAGCAATCATTCTTGAACAATACTCAACCTCATGGCCAATAACTTTACAATAAAGACAAATAGGACCCGTAAGGGAATTCCTTAACAAGATGTCCTGATCTTCTGCAATTATAAGAGAATGTCAATCCTCTCTTTTTTTTAAATGATCCCCATCCTTTCCTATACTGCGCTCTGGGATCACAATGTTGGACCTGCAATCTGCAAAAATTCTTTCTAGGTTCCTCCATCCACTTATTAGTCTAAAAATTATTTCTATGCATAGGAATAACATATCTTTCTCTATTCAGATGAATTATTTCTTCTAACTGTTCCCTAATCAGATCAATTCTTTCTTCTAAATGTGCCTTATTCTTTCTTCTAATTGTTCCCTGCCATTCAAACATACATAGATTCATTCTTTCGAAGAAAAAATTTCCACTTATCTTACCCTTACCAGAGCACAAAGCTTTAAGATCTTACCTCTTTTCTTAAGATCATGTTTCTTTCTTAGAACAAATCTTCATAAGTCAATTAGAATACTTATCATTATAGAATAAGATCTACGCACAAAGATTTATCTTTTCTTCAGTTCCTAACAATCACAATTTCAGGTCCTAGCAACGGAACCATTTGTTGGAACAGGGGCATACCTAGGGTTCAACAACGCACCAACAAAACCCTACCTACCAACCCTTTCGGCAACACCTGTGAAGCAGATGAAGTCTCACCCGAGGTAGAGGTAGGGGGGTTGTAGGACACAGGTGTCTACAACCAAGCTGGGACACAGATATGTGAATACAACACTTAGCAGAGCACTTAGACAACAATATGCATTAGTTCATGAGTCTCAGTCACATCGCAGACTAAACCCTTATTATAGAACAACGTAGTAACAATAAATATCAATCACTTTCAATCACTTGGCATATAGCATTAGCTCACATCTAGCATGCATTTATCTTTAATACCATTAAGCACTAAGCAACAACATCAGAGGCATCCATCATACATTATAACAACAACACTAAGCATATAAACAACATTATTCACATCGCACAAAGCACATCAAGACACAGGATATACGTGGTTCACCCCAGTGTGGGCCTACATCCACCAACTTCTTCTTCTTCTTTATTAGTATTCAATCTTCTTACATTCATTCGCTCATGTGCACAAAGCCACAAAGCCAAACTCTGCAGAGGACAGGAGATTTCTGTGCTACACACCAGATCCTCCTTCCCAAAATCAGGTCAAGGTACAAAGACAACTCCTGCACAGAACCTCACTCTAGACTGTCTATTTGCACAAAGAAAATTACAACCTCTTGCACTCATCTCTACAAACCTTAACGTATTCTTTCACTAAGCCAACATTAACACTTACAACATATTGTACACATAGCCAACCAAACTTCTTACATCGCTTAGCTACTTATTTATACATTTACAAAAAGGCCTAATCATGGGTAAACCCATGGGCCAACATCCCATAACCCATTACATAAACCCTAGTAAACCCTTTTTTGGGTCCACAAGCCCGCAAAACAATTGAGATCCCGCGATATCTCCTTTGCCTGGGCACTTCATATTCGACCAGCCTGTCAAAGTCCCAAAAGTGGTCAAACATGACCAATGTTTCCTCAAAACTTGGTCAAGGGACAACAAACTTCCTCTCATTCCCATAACTTTCAGTGTGACCTACGCCTTCTGCAGGTGGATGTGACCAAATTTGATGCCTCGGATCCCATTGGTTGGGTCACTGAAATGGAACATTATTTCTCTATGTTTGGAATTACAGACGACTTGACCAAACTCTAGTATGGTGTTGTTGGCATAGGGGAAAACCCATGGTTCAACGCTTCAACAACTCACCAAAAAAACCCTAACTACTGGCCCTTTCGGAAACACCTACAAAGAAGATGAAGTCTCACCCGAGGTAGAGGTAGGGGGGTTGTAGGAATCAAGTGTCTACAACCTATCTGGGACATAGATCTGTGATCACAATACTTAACAGAGCACTTAGCAATTAACATTCATTAGTATTTGACCCTTATTCACATCACAGGTAAAAACCCTAATTATAGAACAACTTAGTATTCATCAAGGTCTAAGAACATCTAACCATTCAACACATAACATCAGAATAGAGCTAACCTTCATTTATATTGTTAAGCACTAAGATACTACATCATATGCATCTAACATACATAAAGATTACAACACTAAGCATAAATCACATCAATGACATATCACACAAAGAAACCATAACCCAAGATATATGTGGTTCAACCCCAGCATGGGGCTAGGTCCACCAACTCTTCTCCTCTTTTATTAGCTTCTTCCAACCTTATTACATGCACAGAGCCACAAATATAACTCCGCATAGGACAGGAGATCTGCACGTACCTCGCCAGATCCTCCTTCCCTGAGTTATCTCACATCACAAAGCCTTACACGGCCTGTGCACAAAGTCTCTTGCAATCACTTGCACATACCTATGCAAGACTTAACACACAATATGTACAAAGTTGATTACAAATACTTGCATTAAGCCACACACATCCACTACTACTTCTTACATTTCTTATCTCCCTACTTATACATTACAAAAGAGGCCTAAGCATGGGTAAACCCATGGGATGACATCCCATACCCATTACATAAAACCTAAACCCAAAAAGCCCGCAAAAGGGAGCGAGATCTCATGATCTCCGCTTCGGCTAGGAGCTCCATCTTCGACCAGCCTGTCGAAGTCCCAAAAGTGGTCAAGCAAGACCAAGTTTCTTCACAACTTGTTCAAGGGCCAGCAGCCCCCCAACACTCACCTGTGACTCGTCCTGAGTCACTTTGATATGGGAAATTCTACTTCGAAAGCCTCAAGATTGGCTCAAGATGCCTCAAATTGCTGCTTCACCAGAGCCTCCAGCTCGATGAACTCCTGAATGACTTTCTCGATGACAAGTCCTTCCAACCACTGTTCCACTTTGGTGACCACTTGTTCCAGCTATGCACCTTGTCCCTTGATATCCTCAAAACATGTGCAGGCTTCATCATGTAGCAGTTGGAGTCTCTGGGTCATTTCCATGACTCTACTTTGGATGGCATGGACCTATTGTTGAACTGCATGTTATTCATGTGACCTTTTCATCTTCTCAACCACTGAAAGTAGTTTCAGTTGTGCTTGCATTGTCTATGCTTACTGCTTTGCCTCCTAGAGCTGTGCCTCTAATGTTCTTAGTTTTGGGTCCTCTGCAAGGCGCTCATAGGTCTGCGCACTTTGGTTGTTGAGTTTCTTGAATTCTAATGCCAATGCCTTGATTCTTTCGAATGCACTCTGGGCAGTTTCTTCCCTCTAGTCTCACACTTCCTATGGAGTTCTCGGCACTGCTTGCAATTCCAGTTTTTCTACTCTTGCTTGGAGCTGTTGAATAGCTTTAGTGAGCTTCCCCACTTGGCTCTCAGTTGTCTCTTCTTCCATCTATGCCAATCCTGGTATGGAGTGAAGTTCTTGAGTGAATACTTCTCTAACTCCAATCTGCTCCACGAGAAATTGATATTTCTCTCTCTAGATCTTCTCTCTGTCCTCTTCAAACTTCACTCAAAGGTCATCTTTCTCTTTCTTCGCAACCTGACTTTTCTCTAGGGCTTCCTCCTTTTATTTATTCAAGGAATATGTGGCCAAATATTTTTCCTCCCATACTCGACGAAGTCAAGCCTCTATCACATCTGCTAATCTATGTAGTTGGGAAGGCTCATCTCCTACTTCTATACCCCCTGATGACAATGACACAGTAAACATTGTGCGGCTCGAATATAGAGCTTGTTGTACCCCTTTGAGCTCTGCCTCGATCCTGTCATACATTGTCTCTTGTTTGGCTTCATTTCAGTGAAAAATCTCCTCTGAGGTATTTGATACAACTACAATTATGAGGTTGATATCATCCACTATAAGTACAGTATTTAATTGAGGCTTATTGGCTCGTGACTTCTTTCGCGTTGAGGGTTTCTTTGGAGAAAACTTTATTTTCTTTGATGTCTCAACCTCTATAAGGGGATATTTAGGTAGTGTCACTTTTCCTTGTTCCTTATTGTCTTCTTTCCCTTTGTCCTCTTCTTGGTCTACTTCGTCATCTCCTCCTTCTCCAAGTGACTCCAACGTAGTTTCCTCTGATGCGTTGTTTATTTCCTGCACCTCTTCCTTCTTTTTCTTCTTGCTATTGTTGGGTCCATCATATTCTTCTCGGGTGACCATAGGAATTACGATGATATCGGGGTTGGAGAGATCCATCTGCTTGACTGGTACAAGGAATTCAGTAGACCACTCCTTATTTATCTCTTCAATGTATTCATAAGTTAATTTATAGTATGACTGCAGCTCCTCCTTGGTTTCATCCCTACATGCAGTGATATATATAAAGTGTTGTAAGTGGCCTGAAATGATGGAGTGTATTCAAAGTCATTCAGAGGGATGACTCAATGGCTTGCGTGAGCTGTAGATAGTAAGTGTGGAAGACAGAGTTCAATTGCCACTACTTCACCATCTCGCTCGAGTACCAAAAGTTTGTGAACCTCGTGGCCAGTGGTTCGGATGGATCAAATTGAGTGAAGGTCTCTCCTTCCGGCATCTCCCAAGTGACAAAGGAAATGTGAATCAACAATGAATTGAAGTGAAACTCATAGCCCTGGTCCTGTGTTGCTCGAAAATCCTGCTCCAACTAGTTGATGAGGTAGCTCACCTAGTTCATTTGCATCCCTTTGACGCACTTTCCTGAAAGGTCGATGACAAACCCCATGACCTATGTCGGTCTATTCTTCCTGACATACTACCAGTGAACAACTAGAAATCTAGGTGCACTACGCCATTTTGGATGGAGGCTACCTTGTAGCCCCGCTTCCCTTTCTCCACATCACCATAGGTGTCCTTTATTCATTGCGCCAAGGCATGATATGCAGCCTTCCCTAAGTAAAAATATTGAGGGTTCGGTCCCTTCATGCTCAATCCAGTGATCTGATGGATTAGCACCAAATCTATAGTGATGCACCTATCCAACCATAGGTACATGCCATGGAATCACGATAGGAGGATTTTAACGCACACATTCACCTTCTGATGTTTGTCGAAGTGTGGTATCTTCATCACATTAAGGATTGTTGATCTCATGATGTCCATGGTCCATGGTTGGGTACTATATTTGGCTTATTCCCTATTGTCTTTGTCAAGTACTTATGTGGCATGAGCATTCCATAAGTTTTGTGGTCTCCTAAGTTGAAATCACTGATCTTGAGCGTCTGAATTTGTACCAACTATGGTCCAACTGCACG
>JASDQU010101973.1:0-12536 GCA_032191745.1 Picea mariana
CATAGTCATTGAGCTACCCTCACACCTTCATATCACTGTAATTGAACTGTATCCATAGCCATATCTATTTGGTAGCTGGTTAGCTTGGGAGATGGACTAAAGAAGCGGGTTGTCAGGCTCATGGGATATTGAAGAGGCGGGTTGTCAGGCCCATGGTATATTGAAGAGGCAGGTTGTCAAGCTCATGAGAAATTCTTTGGGTGAGAGAATTGCTGGTAATTGATTTTCTGAAGGTGCTAAACTGTAGCTATAGTGCTCAAAGATTTCCTATCCATCCTATTGTTGAAGCCTGGAAAGGAAGTGGGGCAGCTGAAGGACTTTGAGCAGAGAAGGGGTACACTTCCTGGGTGGGACAGGTATGTGGGGAATGGGGGACTGTAGGTTTTTATTTTGAGTTGGCACCTGAGACAAAGTCTTTCTTATTGTCTATGAGCCTTTAGCCTGGCTAGGAATCCTTTTACTCGGGTGGAGTTTAGTCCCAACTCGGGGATGAATCACTTTTGAGAGTGATGAACAGTGTGGTCTAAGGCTGGGAGGTTCATGGAAGGTCTGCACACAATTGGTGACATTATTACAAAGATAAGTGTCAATTGTGTGATAAATTTACATGCTGCATTGTTATTTAGTGATTATTTTTATGGGTTATCACATGTGTAGTTATAACTGTGTTTATTTTTATGGGTGTTTCCTGTATATGTTGCATGTATATGTTTACTGTTATTTCAATGTGAATCTATGTATTTACAGATGTATTTGTATCTTTACATTTTATATATAATGCTTCCACAAGAGTTCTATGTGTATATATTTTAATTGCATGTAGTTCAAAAAATTTATGTGGCATAGTTCAGTTGGATACTAGGTATGTTACATTATGTTCCGCAGTGAGAAAACAAGAGCATTCTCTGGAGTAGCGTGGACAGACCATGGGTGGCTGACAACGTTACAATATGGTATTAGAGCCTCAGTTTTCAACACTGAGCCTGGATGGGCCGAGAAAGTTCAGTTGAAGCCAATATTCACAAAATATTTATTTCGAATTGGCCAAATTTCAAGTTGCAGAGCGTCCATGGTAAATTTTGGAAGCAATGACGCAGAATTGGGAAAAACCCCAATTCCTGTTGTTAAATTCATGAGAAAATGGAGAAATTTGGCCATGCAATGACATATTACTGATTTAATATCTGTTTTAGAAAATTCAGACCTAGAATTGGTCGAATTTGAAGTTACAGTGAAGCGATGACAAATGGAGCGAGATTAATAAATAAAATTCTCAATTCGTGAATGATTTTGGGTAAATTTTTTCCAGAAATGTCAACCCACAACGATTTGTTGTTGCAAAAGTTGAATGAATGTTATCAGGCAGAAATTGAATGAATTTCATAGTTGCAGAATGTCTATGGAAGAAATGGGGAAAAAGTTAAGCAAAAGCCCCAATTTCTGTAGCAAAATTCACGAGGAATTGATGTGCATAAAAATGAATCTACACAAGTGGGCATAATAAAAATGCATGATGCAAAATAAAAATCTTGTTATATGTGAAAATTGGGCATTGCGCGGAAAAATGTTGGTTTATTGGTGTGTGCGGCAAATTTTGGCACCGTGCGGAAAAATATTGGTGTGCGGGTGCGCACGCTAAATTTTGGTGCAGCGCGGAAAAATATTGGTGTGCGGGTGCGCATGCTAAATTTAGCATTGCATGGTGTACACACGCATATTAAGGTGCGTGCAGTGTACACACACATAATAATGGCACATGAGGTGTATGCAGTATTGACAGAGCACAGAGGAGTTTGGTCGGTGCACACACAATATGGTATATGTTGTCGCACGACAGTTTAGTCAATGGTGCGTGTAGAGTATTTGTGCACAGAGGGGGCGTATTGAACTTTGGCATGGTGAAATGCATAGAGTGAAATGCACATGGAATATCAATGTGAGGTACAAAAAATGTGTACAACGGGTAATAGTGCAAGGAACAAAACTTTGCATGGTGGATATTGGTGCGCGACACAAAAGTAGTGCACAAAAGTTTTGGCATGACATAAAAGTGATGCACAGTGGTTATAGGTGCACAGAGCATGATTTACATTGTGGTGTTGTAGCACATGCTATATATGGGTGTACAAGTTGAATTTTGTGTGCACGAAGTTGTTTGGAGGGTGAAAAATAGTAAAAAATCAGCGATTTTCTACGACATTTTATATCATTTGAACGTCATCTTTTTGCAGCATGTTTTTGAGGGCCTTAAGAGCATTTTTAGAAACTCAAAAACCACAAGATAGAGGTATACTGAAGGTACACTCTGTCTCTGCAGCTCAAATGAAAGAGCTCAGATAGATCTTCTAATGGTTTAAATTGTTCGTCAAACAGAGCTTTTATGAGAAAGTTACAGCTTAAACAATGAAGGGTAAGTTTTAAGACCCAACTAACTTCAAAGAGCCATAAATTTCTGCTCCAGAATCAGATTGAGGCGCAGAAGTAGTCAGTGGAAAGATATTGAACCATAGAATACATTCCCAAATCTGAATTAAATTTTTGGGCAAGATAAAGATGTTTAAAATGGAAAAGAAGGTACCTATAGCATTCTATACCAAAAACACAAATTGGCCTAGAACTTCAACATGCTGTAACTATTAGCCCAGAACCCAGAATGAGGTGAAACTTGGAAAGGATGTACATAATATGTATATGAAGAATACCAATTGAGATCATACGAAATATTCAATGGATTAGGTGCAAAAATGCATAATTACAGTGCAGAGTTGCGCCAAGTTGAAAAATGAACAGAAAAATTAATGGACAAATTTCAAATAGCCATAACTTTCTTCTCAAGACTCAGAATTGAGCATGGGAACAGATGTTGGAAAGGTATTGGAAAGTGGAGTATAAATATCCACCTAGAAAATTGATCTGGGCATTCAATTTTTTAGTAAATCAAAAGAAATAATTATGATATATTATTAAACCATAATGGTTCATATTGTTCATGAGATTGTTGAAACAATTAGTCTAACAAAGTTCTTTTGGATGCACATTTTGCAGAGTTAACAACAACTAGATCAGATCAAGATCAATGCAGAGTCCATAGGAATGGAAGAGGCATAGGGGAATTACAACCAAGAAGATGAAATCAGATGAATGGATGTCGATTTGGGAATTGAAGGAACAAACTCCAATGGATATGGAGAAGGAAGGGATGAAAACATGAATATGGCAGAAACCATTAACAATTTGTAGAAGGATGTCTAAATCCATAAACATGATAATTAAAGGCTTATAAGAGAAAAGGAACAACATGATGACTTCAACATGAAGTTAATGAAGAACTTGAACAAAATAGAAAATAAATTGGATAAGGAGAGTGTCTCAATCAAATCTGGAAGTCACAGGTCTCATGATGAGAAAAGAAAATCAAGAAGTGTTAGTAAACATCACCACCACTCCCCGAGGCATTACAACAAGAGATAACACAAAAACTCAATTCCATCCCTTGTCAGGAAGCATAAGGGATCTGAGGTGGATGATCTATAATGAGAAATGAACAAAATCAAACCTCCTACATTTGATGGTGAGCACAAGAAGGATGAAGATGACGAGACATGGCTGCTGGGCATGAGAAAGTATTTCCAATTACATAATTATTCTTCTCATGCAGAAGGTAGAATTTCCATCTATCAACTCAAGGGAAAGGCATCCATGTGGTGGGATCATCTTGTGCAGGTGCAACACATTGAAGAGAAAAGTGTTACTTTGAGGGAATTCAAGAAGTATTTTGAGAAGAAATACTTGACTAAGAGATACTATGACAAGAAAATGAAAGAGTTCTTTGAACTCAAGCTTGGGAGTATGACAATAGATGAATATGGGAGAAGGTTTTTAGAACTACTGAAGTATGTATCTTTCATTAAGGATGAGACAGTCAATATTGAAAGGTATTTGAGTGGATTACCATCATTTATCAGTGGAAAAATACAGTATGATGACCCCAAGACATTGGAGGAGACCATAAGGCAAGCTAAATTCCTATATGATCAGCAGAAAGCAATGCCAGCTTTCCAAAAAACTTGGGAATACAAAAATAAATTCAATATGGATGAGAGAAAGAAGGGATCTAAGCCACCATTCTTTAGAAATAATCCTCAGGGACAACCAACTCCTAGAGAACCCAGAACGATTGAAATAGGGGGTCAAAGACCAAGGAAGCCACCTATTCAATGTTGGGGTTGTAAAAGGGATCACATGTTCAGAGATTGTCCTCATAGAGGTGAAAAATGGAGCATTGTTCATAATGTAAAGCAATCTAAAACAGTGAAGGACATGGGTAGAAATGTACCAAGGATCTATGTAGCCCTGGACAACAAGCAAGCAGAATATTAGTCAGATATGATTGAAGTGGAAGGTATGATCAACAACCAAACCATTGTTATTTTAATTGATTTAGAAGCTAGTCATAGTTATATAGATCCTAAGATCGTGAAAAGTTTTCATTTGCCAAGAAGGAAGCATGAAAAATATTGGTTGGTGCAGTTGGCTACCAGAGCCAAAATAAAAGTTAATGAGATGGTTGAGTCATGTCTTATGGACATTAATGGACTGAACACCAAGGAAGATTTGAACATCTTACCTTTAGGTTTCTATGAATGTCTAATTGGGATGGATTGGTTGGACCAACATCATTCTTTGCTAGATTGTCATAAAAAATAATTTACTTTCTTGGATGAGGAAGGGAAAATAAGGAGAGTCCAGGCAATTCACAAGGCAATAACCATCAGAGAAATTTCATCATTGCAGCTGAAGAAATGTTACAAAAAAGGGTGTCAAAAATTTGCAACACATATGGAAGAGACACCTAAAGATAAGGTGCCAAATTTGGAAGATCATGCAGTCCTGGAATAATTCAAAGATGTGTTCAAGGAGGTACCGGTACTACCCCTAAAGAGAGATATTGATTTCTCTATAAATCTAATGCCTGGAGCAACTCCAGTGTTAAAGACTCCTTACAAAATGAGTACACTAGCATTGAAGGAGTTGTAAATGCAGCTTGAAGAACTTCCAAAGAAGGGGTATATACACCCAATTGTGTCACCTTGGGGTGCCCCAATCTTTTTTGTGAAGAAGAAAGATGGGACATTAAGATTGTGCATTGATTTTAGATAGTTGAATAAAGTGACTGTGAAGAACAAGTATCCTCTGCCAAGGATTGATGACCTTTTTGATCAATTGAAGGATGCCAAGATATTTTCAAAGATAGATCTCAGGTCCGGATACTATCAGGTAAGGATTAAAGAGGCATATATCAACAAGACCACCTTTAGGACAAGGTATGGTCATTATGAGTTCACAGTGGTGCCATTTGGGTTGTCAAATGCACTAGCTATTTTCATGTGCTTCATGAATGGTGTTTTCCGAGAATATTTAGACAAGTTTGTCATTGTATTTTTAGATGACATTCTTATATATTCTAAATCAGAATAAGAGCATGAGCATCATTTGAGGATGGTGTTGCAATTATTAATGGATCATCAATTGTATGCCAAATTGAACAAGTGTTCATTTTATCAGAAGAAAATTCACTATTTGGTACATGTCATTTCAAAGGAAGGGATTGCAGTGGATCCTGAGAAGATATCAGCCATTAGAGAATGGTCAATGCCAAAGAATGTGATAGAGGTCAAATCAACCATGGGCCTTGCAAGCTACTACATGAGATTCATTGAAAGATTTTCAAAGATTGCACACCCAATCACTTCCTTACAAAGGAAGGGTGTGAAGTTTCAGTGGACATTGGATTGTGAAAAAAGATTCCAACACTTGAAACCATTATTAACAAGTGCTCCAATACTAAGTATTGCAGACCCAAATGAAGAATTCATTGTATGCACAGATGCATGTAAAGAAGGACTTGGTGGATTCCCCAGTCAAAATGGATTTGTTATATGTTATGAATCAAGGAAGTTGAAGGAGCATGAAAGACACTATGCCACTCATGATTTGGAGTTGGCAGCCATAGTGCATGCCTTGAGAAAATGGAGACGCTACCTCATGGGGAAAAATTTTGAGCTGAGAACAGACCATAATGGTATGAAATATTTATTTGATCAACCAACTCTAGATGTTAGGCAAAACAGATGGTTAGAATTTCTATGGGAATATGACTTTGATATAAAGCATATCAAAGGGAAGGAGAACAAAGTGGTTGATACACTCAGCAGAAGAGTGCACAATTTGTATGCTACAACCTTAGCATGTACCAATCATATTTGAAAGACATAATTATAGAGATTGCCAAATCAGATTTGCAATAGAGAATTAGTGGGAAAATTACAGCAAGGTAATTTGCTGCAGAAAATCGAAGAATACAAGCAAGATAATGATGAAATTCTCATGTACAAGGGCATAATTTATGTACCAAATTCCAATGAATTGAAAATTTTGATATTGGGAAAAATGCATAATGTACCTTATGTTGGGCACCCAGGATATCAGAAAACTATTGCAGCTGTCAAAAGCCAATATTATTGGCCAGGCATGAGGAAAGAGGTTGTTGATTTTATTGCCAAATGTTTGGAATGTCAGAAGGTAAAGGTTGAGCATAGACACCGAACTGGCTTTCTACAACCATTGCCCATTCATGAGTGGAAATGGAAAGTTGTAACAATGGATTTCATCACCAAACTACCAAGAATAAGCAAGCAACACGATTCTATCATGGTAGTGGTGGATAAGCTTACTTACTAAAGCTACGAATTTTATTCCAGTTAAGCTCACTCACAAGGCAACGAACATTGTTGATGTTTATATGAGAGAAATTGCTAGATTACATGGCATACCAAAGACAATTATGTTTGACAGAGATCCAAAATTTACCTCAAAATTTTGGAAAGGATTATTTAATGGATTTGGAACAAATTTGAATTTTAGTACAAGTTATCATCCAGAATCGGATGGACAAACATAGAGGGTGAATCAAGTGATTGAAGATATGTTGAGTATGTATGTGATGGATAAACCATCCAAATGGGAAGAATACCTACACTTGGTAGAGTTTTCTTATAACAATGTGTACCAAGCATCTCTAAAGATGAGTCCATTTGAGGCACTTTATGGCAGAAAATGCAACACGTCGATAAGTTGTGATAACCCAACAGATAGAGCAATGGTTGGACTAGATTTACTCAAGGAAATAGAGGAGCAAATGATAAAAATAAAACAAAATTTAAAGGCTGCCCAAAACAGGAAGAAAAGCTATGCTGATAAAGGTAGAACTCATAGGGAATTTAAAGTGGGTGACCATGTATTCTTGAAAGTGAAGGCCAACAAAATTTCCCTGAAGTTGGAAAATTGTTCAAAGTTGGCAGCTCACTATTGTGCACCATTTGAATTCTTATAGAGGATTGGTCTAGTAGCTTATATGATTACATTGCCTGCATCTATGTCTATTCATAATGTATTCCATGTATCATTTCTCAAGAAATATATATCTGATGCTAATCATGTTATTGATTGGAATGTGATTCAGGTGGAGCAGGAAGGTGCTTTTCAAGTGAATCCGGTACGCATTATGTACTGGAAAATCAAACAGCTCCATAATCGAGCCATAGGGCCTGTAAAGGCCCAATGGACCTTGTACGGTCTTGAGGATGCTACTTGGGAGTATGAGGATGCAATGCGGGTAGAATACCTACATCTTTTTTAGGATGTTTGGAATTTTGTTGTATATGGGTACATGATGCACTGAGGACAGTGCATAAATAAGGGCGGGGGAGGAGGGGGGGGGATTGTAATATCCCTAGGCCGAACCCAATTGTAAATGTAAATGAAAATGTACTTAAGATGGTGAGTTGTTTGATATCATTTTTGTATGCACCTTCATGGCATAGTGTGCGCATGTAATGCGTAGTGAAATGATGAAGTGTGCACATTCCAGGATATCATGTTCAACATCTTAAGTGCACGCGATATCGAGGCCAACGAGCCTTTGCGCATATGCTATGTTTTATAGGATGGTGAGTCAGTTATTATAAGCTAGGATGCTTATGTTTTGATTAGGCTGGAGAGCCTAGATGTGGAAGGCCAGTGTGCCTATTTTGTACATGTCTCATCATTAATATAAAATACATCGTTGTGTGCAGACCGACCACGATAAAAGAGATGAGGGACTAAACTCCAGTAGTGAGAGAAAGGGGTGGGGGCTAAACGTTAAGGAAAATGGTTAAGATAGGGAGCTTAAACTAAAAAGGAATATTATATTAATATTCCTTAAATCATAAAGTATGGATAATTATTTTATCCTAAGTTCTAAAGTTGGGGACAAGTGGGCCAAAGTAGCTCCCAACATGACAAGTGTCAAGTTGGGGACATGCATATATATTGTTGGGACTTAGTTCATTTTGGGATCTTGTCCATCATTCCTTCCATCATTCAACCATTAGTCCATGAACATTCACACATTCATTGAGCTACCCTCGTACCTTCATATCACTATACCTGAACTGTATCCATAGCCATATCTGTTTGGTAGCTGGTTAGCTTGGGAGTTAGACTGAAGAAGTGGGTTGTCAGGCCCATGGGATATTGAAGAGGGGGGTTGTCAGGCCCGTGAGCAATTCTCTGGGTGAGAGAATTGTTGGGAATTGATTTCCTGAAGGTGTTGAACTACAACTACAGTTCTCTGAGACTTCCTATTCGATCTGTTGTTGAAGCTTGAAAAGGAAGTGGGGCAGTTAAAGGACTGTTG
Organism: Picea mariana; assembly: GCA_032191745.1. Taxonomy (NCBI): domain Eukaryota; kingdom Viridiplantae; phylum Streptophyta; class Pinopsida; order Pinales; family Pinaceae; genus Picea; species Picea mariana. The sequence goes on from JASDQU010101973.1 coordinate 8,741, forward strand.
AGAAGAGAAGGGGCACACTTCCTGGGTGGGACATTTATGTGGGGAATGAGGAACTGTAGGTTGTTAGCTTGAGTTGGCACCTAAGACGAAGTGTTTCCTGTTGTCTATGAGCCTTTAGCTTGGTTAGGAATCCCTTTACCTGGGTGGAGTTTAGTCCCATCTCGGGGGTGACTCACTATTGAGAGTGATGAACAATGTGGTCTAAATCTAGGAGGCTTGTGGAAGGTCTGCATGCAATTGGTGACATTCTTACCAAGATAAGTGCCAATTATGTGATAAATTTACATGCTTCATTTTTATTTACATGATTATTTTTATGGGTTATCATATGTGCTATTATAACTGTGTTTATTTTTATGGGTATTTCCTATATATGCTGCATGTATATGTTTATTGTTATTTTAGTGTGAATCTGTGTATTTAAAGATGTATTTGTATGTTTACATTTTATATATAATGCTTTTGCAAGAGTTCTATGTGTATATATTTTAATTACATGCAGTTCGAAAAATTTATGTGGCATAGTTTAGTTGGATACTGGGTATGTTATAGTATGTTCCATAGTGAGAGAACAAAAGCGTTCTCTAGAGTAGTGTGGCCTGACCATGGGTGGTCATGGACGTTACACCTTCTATAATAATAATTATCCATAAAGATAGTCATGTGTGAGACCATAATATGGTTGGATATGGAAGGTCTATAGCACTATGTGAGTGCTCAATGGTATCTACTTCATATCTGATGTTTGGAATGCAACCTCTTTTCTGAAACTGAAGAGCACTTGAGAATTATATTCTTGGTATTGTGTTTGGGTTGAAAATGAAGGTATATAAATAGTCATGTGAGTAGTAGGAAGTGTGTGGATGATGTGTTGAGGAATTGGCCAAAACTTCCAGCTCATCATGGTGGAATGCATGGCATAGTTATGTGGTATTATGTAGCCAATGCATGGATACATTGTGTAGTTGTGGCCATGGGTATTGACACATCGATTGTTATTTTATTTATTAATTAATTATTTAATTATTAAAAGAATGTGGTGCTGAAAATACATAATGATGGATATATGCATTATATTTAATATGAATACTAGCTGAAGGTGATTGGATTGTTGTTGTTACAATTCCAAGATCAATTTTTGGAGCTATTAAAAATGTTACAAGTGATAATACATGAATCATTGAATGTATTTGGGTGAATGCATGTATATATTATATAACATAGAAATGATTATGATAGAAACTAAAATGATGTGAGTATTTCTAAATCATGAAGTTGAAAACACTTCAGGAACTATTAGATATTACAACAAGAAAGTTGTAGGTTAAATAAGCTACATGATGATAAATTACAGAAAATCTTTGTTGAGGGGACAAAGTGATAAAAATGTTTCTGGATAGAAGAAATAAAATATTGGTTGATAATACATGTGTAAAGAATGATGGATTCATTCCATTGAATATTTGAATTCCATTTAATGTCAAGATTTGATGGAAGTAATTGAATTGGAGTTGTAAGCAATTATGAGCTCAATTGTTACCATGAATATATATATATACCTTGTACATGAGATATTGACAATTTGTTTGGCTGAGGAATGCTGAAATTTTAGGAAGAAAGGGTCTTGGTTATGGAAGTTTTGTAATCCCATAAAGAAAACAAATTCCTATTGCCACAAGAGACAAATTATTATGAGCAGAAGCTCATGTTTGGAAATTTTATATAACATAGTTTTGGGAATTATAATTTAATAATTACTGACAAATTGTTTTGGTTGAATGTAAATTGAAGAAATTGTAGGTAGGATGGTCTTGGATATGTCAGGGATGTAAGCCATATGGAATAATAATATCATGATGCAGACGCTCGACCCTCGGGCCGAGATCCGCTCAAGATATTCACTAAAACCATGATAAGGGTTAATTAAACCCTTTCTTTAAGTCACAAAGAAATTCACGTTTTGAGACTTGGAGAGTCCTGATGTATTTCCATAGTTCTTGGAAAATGCCGAAATGTGAAACGTCAATGAACGTTGACTGCGCCAATGCAACAAGCACATGCCACCTTTTACCCATTACTTTTGGTTTTCGGGACTTTGAGTGAACAACCAACAGTCATTTCTCTTCCCTTATGATTCCCTGAACTCCGAAATTACGGAATGCCAAAATGGACTCAATGTCCCATGGAATGTGATATCAATGGCCTTTTCGGATTTTCATCGAAGCTTAACCCCTCCTTTTACTTTCTCCGCACGTATCCTCTGATTGAGACCTGGGACCCACCTTTTCGGTGTTTCTCTCTTCATGATTTTGGGAGTTGCATTGACCATGCACCTCTACCTCTTGAGTCCTGAAACCCTGAAACCCGATTGGTACCCAACAACTATTGTTCCTGAACCTTTTCGGGATTTTTTCCTTTCCCTCTTCGGGATTTCGTGAATCGGGAGTTAAACTCTCGATTCCAAAACCACAGCCTCCTCTACTTCCCGAACTCCAGAAAACCAAAATGCTGAAATCCCACACCAAAGGCACACCATGTTTCGTGACTTCGAGATTTTCAATGCAAAGGGTCTCATTTCCTTGTCATCAGAATTTCCGGTATGTCGAACCCCGAATTACCGAATTTTCAAAATTCCACACCTGGAAATCCCTTTCGCGATACGGGAATTTGCGTGACCAAGGATTTTGGCCTGCACTCCAAAATTATGAATCTCAAATTCTCAAAATGATCTGATGGCTCAAACAGACCACGATCAATGGTCCACATTGATTCTTAATGACAGGGTGGAGGATTTATCCAAGTCCTAACCACCTTGCAACTCCTCTGGATCCTATGGTCCTCGCGGTTTCGCGAGTTCTCTATTAGCACTTGGTAAATTTCCTAGAGATTGAGAAAGAAGAAGTCTACTAAGGTAACCTTATAGAACCACTTTTAAAGCTGGGATCTAGCCCTTCCAGCTTCAGATAGGGATCTCTCTTTATGATTTAGCTTTGTTTTAATTTCATATATTAGGCTAGCTAAAGAAACGGTAGGTTTTGTTGTAAAAGGGTTTTGAAGTTGGTTGAGACAAACTACCCATCCATTGGGCTATGGGGTCTGTATTTAATCAAATCTGAGATAAAACCAGAAACGCCAAAGAAAACCTTCACAGGGCGAGATAACACACTCATTGGATATTTAATAATTAAAATGATGGATAGAAGAAAAGATAAGGAAAATAACTTCAACTAACAAGCAGTTAAGAATTTCTTAATTGAAGGTATTAGAAGATAAACATTAAAATCTTTAGAATCGGAAACATGGTATCCAAGATAAATCCTGCAACATTACGCTATTCATAAAGATTATTTATCGAAAATAAGATGATTACAGAGCAAGAAAACATTTAACTGAGAAAATCACATCACCAGTGAACGTGCGCAAGAATCCTGTAAAGTTCCTCTTCTTTATTAATGGCAGATCTCTTCAAAAATAGTACAGTTTGGTAGCAATAGGGTGTGCAAATCAACAACCCTCAATACTTCGGAAAATGAAGTATTTATAATACAAAACACAAACGTTCCTGTCATAACTGATCAGGATGTGCTCCTACTATTTTTAGACTAACTAACTTAACTAATCAAGACTATTTTGATGACTCAATACAACTGTATGCTGAATTTTGGGGGTAGGCCATTGGCGAGGTGCCTTCGCAACCTCTTCTGAAAAGACATGTGACTGGATGTGACAGCTCATCTGCTAGTCTAGTAGATCACACAGTTCTTCCCATCTGACATGACCTGGCACTGCGACTTTA
>JASDQU010101973.1:107387-128912 GCA_032191745.1 Picea mariana
CCATGAGTGAGTCCAATGGTTAAGAACATTTTTTTCCTCTTTGGAGGTCAGAGGTTAAAATACAAAGGATCGTTGTGCGTGGGGTCTCATACACCAATGCATTTATATATATGTTGATTTTTCTCATAATTCATTTTTTTTAATATTCTTATATATATTGCTTGCAACGCCTTGTTTCCCCTGAGAATGTAATTATGTTAAGGTTACATAATTTATGCTATGAAACATTTGACTATGTTTAATTTAATAAAAACACCAAACCACTGACTAGGAAGGAACAACCTTGACAATACTGGCCATGATACACGAGAGGAATATGATGAAGCAAGGATTGATTGAATGGTTGAGTGCAGAACAAGATCAACTACATTAGTGAGGAAAACATGAAGCTTGTCTAACAAGCTTACTTATGTTTTCTAAGCATAACCATACACCTTCAATGTACCATACCTACGCAGAGCCATGTGACCAATAAAAGAAGTCGTAGGGGTGGTTGGAATAGTTAGTGATTGTTGGTAGTTGGCCCCTTGGATAAGGAAAGTTATAATTAAATGACTTGACAAAAAGACTCTGTTGATCTGCCTCTTTAGAATGAGAACCAAACACTGCCCATGCTAGTCCCAAGGTGACTTGAATGAATGAGGAAAAAGGTGTAAAAACACCACCAAAAGGAGATAAAACAATAGAATAACAAGAAAAACACACAAAAAAAGAAGAACACATGCAAGGGTGCACACATAGAAAATAGAATGATCTGAAGAACATGTGAGTACTGAGAACTCATGGGATGAGAAATGCAATAGAAAAAGATATTCAGGAACATTGAATGAAGAGAGAGGAGAAGAAGATATTTCCTTGAAGAAAATAGGAAGCTTGTCTAAGTTGTTGATGGCCACCCTAAATAGAGAAGATCTAGATCATGACCTGAAGCAACGATAGGCTACATGTTGGTGCTTACTGGAAAAAAAAATGACACTGGTAAGGGGGGGTCATTGAGGGAATTTTAAAAAGACAAATGACTCCCTTCTATAGACGAAAACCAATTGAGAAACCACTTGATAAACCTCTAGATACCATGAGCTCAGTGGGAGCTCAACAACTTCTGATGTGTCACACAGGTGAAGGAGAGTGGCCTTCCTAAATCATCATAATATTGGAACCTAATTGAGTCAAATTTCCTTGGTGGTGTCATGGCTTGGAACGAGGGTGGCACAATGTAGGAAGAAAGTCTACATTAAGGACTAAGGTTGGAAGGAAAGGCGTCCTCTGTTAGTCATTTGGTGTTGGAAAATTTTCTTATCATATAATTTTTTAACTTAGCTTGTTGAAATTGAATATGAATGATATGTGTATGAAAATTCCTGATACAATGAGAAATTTAAATGCTTACAAATGATTATGTGAAATATCTAAGAAACTCATTATGTTACCATGACACTTAATTTATGTTCCAAATTTTGAAAATGAACGAATGTGTATTTTTGTATCCTCAAAGACCTTGTCATGATAGAGGAAAGTTTGCAAAACATGAAAACAAACATCATTCAACAAGTAATGGGGTGTCCTATAACCGAGGAAATTCCTTGTCAGAAAGAAAGGACTCTAAATCTTGTGAAAAACTCCAATATGTCATGGAGGGTTTGGAATATCTGCAAGGTTCTTACGCATTCACGAGGTTGAGAGACCAGAAATGGTCAGAGAGTGTTTATAGACCTTAGAATATATAGACGAAACATGAGATAACTAGTCAATAAACCATGATATGATTCAGAATAAATTATGATCGTCGATTTGGTGGGATGAGTGATTCCCATCCCTTTATTGACAAAGATCTATCGTTGATAATGATTCAGAGCCATAACTTTTAAAAGTTCAACAACAACAATAAAAGTCGAAGAGCGAATGAAAACCATCGATCTAGTCAAGGCGATAAGGAGAGATATATGTTGTTGTTTCCTCATGCATCCTCATCGGCGACCAAAGTGGGAAAAGGAAGTTTCTCTAGGTAAGTACCAATGACGAAGTGGCACAAGAGTTGATGAGAATGATTGATTCATTCCTAATACGAGCTTATTATATGCCATTAATCTATGGAAGATCACACTTAATCTATGAAAGAGAATGAGGATTTCATGATGACACGACCTACCAGCTTGAGATTCCACGTGTAAAAGGTGCTAACAACAATTACTAGAGGATTGGCCGATGGGAAGAAAGCGGGTCCCATTAGTTTAGGAGGTTCTTCAAACCTTCATTCTTAGTAATGGTTGTTGAAATATTGAGTTTTTTTTTATTGATGTCAACCCTTGAAATAAGTTCGGTAGAAAATTTTGGTAGCCCCGACGATAAAGTCATGGAACCCATAATTGATCGAGAAATAAAGAAATGAAGGTTAGTGTATTTGCAGGTAAGACTATCATAGATGGATAGTATGCATCATGTTGTTTCCAGTTATAGGTGGTACAGCATGTGGATCCTTACGGTTGAGGAGATATTGATTTGTAAAGATTGTACGACCCTCAAGAATAATCTAGAAACTCCTAGAAGGTAAGAAATTAGTCGATTAGTCTAGAATCCTCTAGAAACTATTAAATAAGTTTGCTAGTCAAAGTGGTTACAATAAGAATTTAGTTATGGGTAAAGTAGTTGTAACAAATAAATTATGAGTTTAGTAATTATGGGTAAATTAGTTGAAAAAAGAATGTGGGTTATCCATAAAAGAAGGAAAATGGGTAAAACAGTTACAAGATAACCCCTAAAGGAAGGCACTTGAGAAGTATAAATAAAAGATTCAGAACACCCATTAGAACATGTTTCACACATTGAATATATGCCTTGTGAAAGGTTTTTGGAAGGAACTTTCTTAACAAATATGAGGTAGCACAAATATGAGGCAATAAAGGAGAAGCAATGAAAAAATTTTGTGACTGCAGAGGAGAGTGAGGGTTTTGGTGAAAAAACCTTGATTTACTTGATCCCCGTGAGTCATGCTACTAGTATCCCGATAAGAATCCCCATGGATTGCATAAGACTTGCCACATGAGGCCCAACCAGACAATATGCTTCATCCCATGAGGCAAATCCATATCTGAAAGATGAGGTTTGCATCAAGATGCAAGAGTTGAGGAGAGTCTAGAGGAATCTATGATAGGTTTCAGGTACAATAGATGCATCTACATAATTAAAAGGTATTATTATATCCTTGCTTTTTGTTGGATATTTGACTATGTTTAATTTAATGAAAACACAAAACCACTGACTAAGAAGCAACAAAATTGAAAATATTGGTCATGATACACCAAAGCAAGTTGACAAAGAATGGTTTTAATGAATGGTTGAGTGAAGAATAAGTTTAACCACATTACTAAGGAAAACATAAATCTTGTCTAATAATATTACTTATGTTTGGTAAGAATAATCGTACACCTTCGGCATACCAGAGTTGCACAGATTCATGTGACCAATAAAAGAAGTCGTAGGGGAAATTGTAATATTTAGTGATTATTGGCAGTTGGCCCCTTGAAGAGGGAAAGGGACAATTAATTGAATTGAAAACATGACGATATTGATATGCCTCTTTATAATGAGAACCAAAGACTCTAGGTGACTTCTGAAGGAAGCCACGATAGTCCCTAGGGGACAAGAAAGAATGAGGAAAAGGGTGGAAAAACACCACAAAAAGGAGATAAAACAATAGAATAACTAGAAATCCACACACGAAGAAGAAAAAATAAGAACACACCCACGGGTGAACATAAAGACAATAGAATGATATGGAGAACAAGTAGAGCATGCAAGTACTGAGAAATCATGGGATGCAAAATGAAACACACAGAGATATTCATGAACATTGACTTAAGAGAGAGGAGAAGAACATATTTCCTTGAAGAAAATAGGAAGCTTGTATAAGTTGTTTATGGTGATCCTGAATAGAGAATACATAGATCATGACCTGAACCAACAATGGGCTACAATTTGGTGCTTATTGGACAAACAATGACACTAGTAAGGGGAGGTCACTAAGGGACTATTTAGAAGAGAAAAGAATCTTGTGTGCATAGGAAAACCAATTGACAAACCACCCGATAAACTTGTAGAGTCCCTGATTTCAATGGGAGGTCAAAAACTTCTAATGTTTCATAGGGGAGGAGAGTGACTTTCCTGAATATTCATAATATTAAAACCCAATTGATTAAACTTTCCTTGGTGGTATCATGGCTTGGAACAAGGGTGGCACAATGTAGGAAGACAATCTACAGTAACGCATAAGGTTGGAAGTAAAAGCATCCTCTCTTAGTCATTTGGTGTTCGAAAAGTTCTTTATAATATAAGTGTTTAACTCAGCTTGTTGAAAATGAATAGGAATGATATGTGTACGAAAATTCCTAATACAATGGGAAATGTAAATGCTTACAAATGATTATGTGAAATATCTGAGAAATTGGTTATGTTACCATGACACTTAATTTATGTGGGAAACTGTGAAAATGAACGAGTGTGTATTGTTGTGTCCCCGAACTTGACCTTTTGGTGATAGAGGAAGGTTTGTAGGACATGGAAGCAAACATCATTCAACCAGAGATGGGGTGTCCTATAACCCAGGAAATTCCTTGTAAGAAAGGAAGGACCTTAAATTATGACAAAAACCCCAATATGTCATGGAGATTTTGGATTATCTGAAAGGGTCTTATGAATTCATGAGGTTGAGAGACCAGAAATGGTCAGAGAGTGTTTATAGACCTTAGAATATATGGAAACTGAGAGTGTCGAGAAACTGTGAGATGACTAAGAAGAAATTATTACCGTCAATTTGGTGGCATGACTGAATCTCAAGCCTTCATTGATAGATATATATCATTGGGAATGATCGAGAGACAAAACTTGTAAAAGTTCAACGACGACAATAAAATTTGGAGAGATAATGAAAAATACCGATCTAGTCAAGACGATAAGGAGATATCTATGTCATGACTACTACATGCATCCTTGTCAGTGATGAAAGTGAGAAGAGGAATTTTCTCAAGGTAGGTGCCAGTGATGAAGTGGCATAGGCATTGACGAGAATGATCGATTCATGCTTAATATGAGTATATTATCCATCGTCCATATATGGAAGATCAAACATAATATGAAAGCATATGAGGATGTCATGATGATGTGACCTACAAACTCAAGAGTCCACATGTAAAAGGTGGTGACAATTGTTACCAAAGGACTAGATGATAGGACGAAAGTGGGTCCCATTAGGCGAGGAGGTTCTTCCAACCTTCATTCTCAGTAATGGTTGTTGAAATATAGAGTTGGTTTTTATTTATGTCAACCCTTGAAGTAAGTTTTCTAGAAAATTATCGTAGCCCCGACGATATAGTCATTGAACCCACAATTGATCAAGAAATAAATACATGAAGGTCAACGTATTTGGAAGTAATATTATCATAGATGGATAATGGGAATAATGTTGTTTCTGGTGATAGGGAGTACATCACATGGCTCCTTATAGTTGAGGATATACAACTTTGTAAATATTGGAGGACACTCAATAATAATCTAGAAATTCCTAGAAGGCCAACAAGAAGTCAATTAGTCTAGAAGCTTCTAGAAAGTCTTTAAGAAGTTTGCTTGTCAAATTGGTTGCAACAAGAAGTTAATTATGGGTAAAGTAGTTGTAAAAAAGAAATTATGAGTTTAGTAATTATGGGTAAAGTAGTTGCAACAAGAATGTTTGTTATCCCTAAAATAAGGAAAATGGGTAAAACAATTACAAGACATCCCGTAAAGGAAGGGACTTGGGATCTCTATTAACCCATAAGAGTAGTTTCATTCGAAATGTTGAATATTTGGAGAATGCATTTCATTATTATACCTCCATAAGAAAACACAGAGGTCTAGGGAAGAGAAGCAGAGGCATATGAGGCATATGTCACTCTCAAACAAGAGAGAGATCAACTTCAGAATGTTCAAACCGGAGTGAACAACTGAAATAGCCAGAAAGACACTCTCAGAACCAAAGGGGGAGAGGAAACAATTTTATTCATCCAATATGGACTAACAAATCAAGGATCCGGTGTTATTATTGCAAGAATTTTAGTCACTATGAAAGTGAATTGAGAAATAAGAAATCAAATATGAATAGAGGCAGAGCAAATTTTACCAACATTGAAGAAGGAACATCTGAATCAATGTTCTTTTCATGTCAAGTTATATAAAAAGAAAGCTAACAATCATGATATTTGGTTGTGACAGGGAACGAATATTTTTTTCTAGTTTAGATATCTCTGTCACATCTCAAATTAAATTGGGAGATGATCATCAAAATAAAGTGGCAAGAAAGGGTGTAATTTTTGTATTAATCAAACAAGATGAAAATAAGGATATTCATGATCTTTATTATGTACCTTGTCTTAGACATTATTTAATGAGTGTAGTACAAATGAGTGAACATTTTTATAAGGTTGTTTTTGAAGGTTCCATCTATACAATCTTGGATGAACCTCCCGGTAAGAAAATTATCTCCACAATTCAAATGACCAAAAATAGAATGTTCCCTTTGATATTGAGAAATTTAAGTTTTTCATAGTGGTATGCCCAAAATGTATTGAGCTAATATGATACTTGGATGTACCATCTTAGATATCGTCACTTACCATTTAACAATCTTAGTATTTTACAAAATTAGTTTATGGTCAAAGGTTTCCCCATTATAAACGAACAAAAACACTCTTGTGAGAGTTGTGTTTTGGACAAACACCAAAGGAATAGTTTTCCCAATGCTTCCTACAAAGCAAAATAACACCTTGAAATGGTGCATACAGACCTTCACGGTCCAATTCAAACTTAGTCAATCAGAGGAACCTTTTATTTTCTAACATTCATTAATGATTTTAGTGGTAAAGCATGGGTGTACTTTCTGAAGAACAAATCAGAGACATTTGAAAATCCAAATAATTTAAATACTTGATAGAGAAATAGAGTGGAAAGTACATCAAAGTACTCAGATAGGATCAAGGAGGTGACTATGACTCCAAGGAATTTTCAACATATTGCAGGCAACATGGAATCAAGAGACAGTTTACCACAATATAAACTCTACAACAAAATGGAGTAGATGAAACGAAGGATCATACACTAATGAATATGGCTAGAAGTATGCTAAAGACTAAGAAAGTGTCAAATGAATACTATGGTGAAGCAATGGCATGCTCAGTCTATATTTTAAATCCTTCACGAACCCAAAACTCTGAAAGATAAATTCCCTCAAGAAACCTAGAGTGGTTTGAAATCTAGAATTCCTCATTTTAAGGTTTTTGGTTGTGTAGCTTATGCACATGTTCCTCAAGAGATGAGGAGAATCTTGATTATAGAAGTGAAAAATGTATATTTGTGGGATACAGTGAATAATGTAAAGCATATAGGTTGCATAATCATATTACCAACAAGTTGAAAGTAAGCAGAGATGTGAAATTTCAAGAAGATAAATCTTGGGATAGCCAAACAAGTGAAATAATTGAAGAATATATTCCTTCTATACTGGGGGATAAGCACGTGGAAGCTACAAGACAACACAATTCTCCACCAAGACTTCCAAGATTGCAAGTAGAGGTTCAAGGAGAACAAACATAGCATAGTTATTCTTCTTCTTCTAACAATGATTCAAATACCACTATAGAAAACTTAAGGAACCAAAGAACAAGAAGCTTGAGAGAAATTTATGAGCATAATGATAACATGGATCAACAAACACACCTTTCATTGATATCTTATCAACCAATATAATTTGAAGAAGCAATAAAGGAATAAAAATGGGCTGATGCAATGAATGAAGAAACTAAAGCAACTGAAAGAACAAACACATGCGATCTTGTGGATCTTCCCATAGGGAAAAATAACATTGGATTTAAATGGGTGTATAAGAAAAAATTCATTGATAAATGAAAAGTATAGAAGCACAAGGAAATACCTGTAGAAAAGGGGTTTGCTAAACAACCTAATATTGACTATGGAGAAACATTTGCTCCAGTAGCATGTTTGGATACTATGAGAGTAGTTTTGGCAGTTGCATCTCAAAAAAAATGGCCAGTCTATCAAATGGATGTTAAATCATCCTTTCTAAATGGATTTTTAAAGGAATAAATTTATGTGGATCAACCATGGGATTTTAGATCAGAGGTAAAGAGCACAAAGTGTACAAATTGAAGAAACCATTATACGGTTTGAAGCAAGCTCCAATAGCTTTGTACAGTGTCATTGATACTTATTTGTTCAACAATGGGTTCAACAAGAGCAAGAATGAGCCCATACACTAGTACATATTGTAAAAATTTTGACGTTCTATTTGCGGCGTTATGGACAAAATTGGCCATACTGTCGAAAAATAGAGGAAATTTTAATTTTTTTCCATATTGCCCGATAACTTCGCTATTGCCACGTTGACGTCTCTCTTGCCACATTGTCGTATCTTTTGCCATGTTATCGTCTCTCTTGACACATTTGCCACATAATCGTCTCTCTTGCCACGTTTGTGACATAGTCGTCTCTCTTGCCACATTTGTGAAAATAGGTGACGCAATTGCGACTTTGTAGAAACTAGGTTTTCCCTCTCCAATGGTCACCTAGTATTTTGACCAAGTCAACTTTGATTTGGTCAATGATCATCGGAATTGCGATGTTATAAAGTCTATAAATATGTTTCATTTTACAGATGTTGTGACAGGTTTTCTATAATAACGACACTTCAAAAATGGTTTGTGGGTCTTCTCAGCTAGAGTACAACTATTAAAATGCATTGTAATAGGGCTCTTCTCGTTTCGTTTTAATTTTATGATCAGTCAAATTTTAAGGGAAACAATTATTAAAAGACAATGTACTAAGGATAGAGTACATGATGGGCAATGGTGACCTATGAATGGGGCCAATGTTGAAATGTTTTCAAAATGTTTATGTATGACATCATACATCCTTGAGTATTGAAAACCTGTGATACTTTCAAGGCATGTCTCTATTCTAACCATGTCAAATTTCGATGCATACATGCACATATTAAAGAAATTTCAATGTTTTCCCCATTCACTACTCACTATGCGGGGTCAGTGCATGACATTTCTGGTGGTTTAATTGGAAGTTCCATGACATTTAAAGAGAGTTCCAACAAAGATTCTACATATGGAAAGAATGACATTTGACAATGAGATGCCCATTATGAATGTTGTTGCAAACATGGACGATCTCAAAGATTATGTGGTCAAAACATCATACATCCTTGAGTCTTGAAACCCTTCTATACCATCAAGGCATATGTCTAGTCTAACCATGTAAAATTTCGATGCATACAGGCACATATTGAAGAAATTTCAACGTTGGCCCCATTCACTAGTGCTCACTATGCAGGGTCGGTGCATGACATTTGTGGTGGTTGAATTGGAAGTTCCATGACATTTCAAGAGAGTTCCAACAAAGATTATATGAATGGAAACAACGACATTTGAAAAATATGAGACACTCCATTATGAACTTTGTTGCAAACATGGACGATCTCAAATATTATGTGGATAAGACATCAAACATCCTTGAGTCTTGAAACCCTCCCATACCGTCAAGGCATGTGTCTAGTCTAACCATGTCAAATTGTGATGCATACAGGAACATATTAAAGAAATTTCAACGCTGGCCCCATTCATTTCTCACTATGAAGGGTCAGTGCATGACATTTTTGGTGGTTGAAATGGAAGTTCCATCACATTTCAAGAGAGCTCCAACAAAGATTCTATGGATGGAAACAATGACATTTGACAAGTATGAGATGCTCCATTATGAATGTTGTTACAAACATGGACAATCTCAAAGATTATGTGGCTGGGACATTAGTCATATTACTTGAGTCTTGAAACCCTCCCATACTGTTAAGGCATGTGTCTAGCCTAACCATGTCGAATTTTGACACATACATGCACAGTTTGAGGAAATTTCAACGTTGGCCCCATTCACTGCTCACTATGCGGGGTCGGTGGAAGAAATTTCGCAATGCTCACTCACCTTAAAGGTAGTCCCCATTCACTATGCTCACTATGAGACATCCATTATATTGAATGTTTATGAAAACATGGATGATCTCAAATATTATGCGGGGACATCAAACATCCTTAAGTATCGAAACCATCGCATACCTTCAAGGCAACTATCTAGTTTCACCATGTCAAATTTTGATGCATACAGGCACATATAGAAAACATTTCAACGTTGGCCCCATTCACTGCTTACTGTGTGGGGTCGAGGGAAGAAATTTGTGATCGGTGTATTTGAATTTCCATGAAAAATTTCAAGATAGTTATGACAACGATTGTATAGAAGTAAATGACAAATGATGACAATGAGAGGTGCAACATGATGAACATTGATGCAAATGTGGATGATATCAAATATTATGTGGGGACATCATAAATACTTGAGTATTGAAACCATCCCATACCGTCAAGCCAATTTTCTAGTCTAACCATGTCGAATTTTGACGCATACATGCAGAGTTTGAAGAAATTTCAAAGTTGTTCACATTCACTGCTCACTATGCGAGGTCAGTGCAAGATGACATTTGTGGTGGGTGAATGACAACAATAATAAAAATGATGAGATGATGAAATCATCCTATGAATATTTTATGAGTGAATATGATGATATGATTATATCATTCTCACCAACATATGTCCACTTAGTCACAATGACACTTATTTGATATCCTCCAACATTAAAGAAATCCCCACATCAGCAGGGAGTTTAAACATTTTCAATAAGTGTGAGTCATTCATGCATTCTCCTACCTCATTGAAATTCTCTTGTTATCATTCTCACCATTATTCACACAACCCCTACACTATATTCCCCTTAGTTACTCAATAATCCAAATTTATAAATGACCATTGAGGGCACTAAAAAGAAAGGAGACGGTTGAGGGATTGTTGAGTAGAGAAAGAAAACATTTTCCCTTCTGTTGTGTATGGAAAGGAAGATATATCTTCCCTTATACTCAAAGATCACTCACATACCCACTCTATATATCGTCTCATCTCGTCCTCATTTCATTTCAATTTTCTAATCGGTCAAATTTTAAAGGAAACAACTATTAAAAGACATTGTACTAGGGCTAGAGTACATGATGGACAACAGTGACCTCTGAATGGGGCCAATGTTGAAATGTTTTCAATTTTTTTATGTATGACATCATACATCCTTGATTATTGAAACCCTCTCATACCGTCAAGGTATGTGTCTAGTCTAACCATGTCAAATTTTGATGCATACATGCACATATTGAACAAATTTCAACGTTGGCCCCATTCACTGCTCACTATGGGGGGTCGGTGCATGACATTTTTTGTGGTTGAATTGGAAGTTCCATGACATTTCAAGAGAGTTACAACATCATCAAGTAAGATAGATAGATATATATATGGATATCTAAAACAAAATTCTACATCAATTAAATACAAAAAGAACTTGATACAATCCAAGCTTATCCTCAAGCTTGTAATGGAGTTCCTCAAACTTGTGTCTGCTAGACTTAGAACAAACACACCCTTTTCCTCAGTGCACCCCCTTCGCGTTCTATGCCCTTTACTTTCCTACTAGTGATGTCTACTTGAACCATTTCCTTGGAGAATGCACCCAATGCTATGGTGCACCCCTTTCAACCCACAACTATCTTCTTGGCTTGCTTTCTACATTAAAATGTGTGCCCTCACAAACTAGTGCACCCCCGCTACACAAGAAAGACCCCCTCACTATTTTGTTCTCCCATCATCTAGCAATTCATCCTTTTCCTTAAACAACGGTGCCCAACAAGCCTTGCCTTTACCTCAACCAAGTGCGCCATTCCTCCTAGAATCTGCCCCTTTCTTAAGTAAGTGCACCCCTCACCTTGGATGTATCCTCCATGCTAGTTTGTGCCCTCCTTGCTCAAGAAAACATGTTCAAAACCTTGTGCACCCTCCTCTCCTCAAGAATACACCTAAGTGTTCTCCAAACCCTCACTCTTATATTCTCTTCACTCCTCTTATCCTCACCCGATTCTCCTAGAAGTGATCAAGTGAAAAATGAGCCTCACTTTACCCTCCTGCCTCCTTTAGCCTCTCTTAGGCCAAACCTTAGAAGATCAAGGGCCTAGATTAGATCCAAACCAAGTCTAATCAATGGATGAGATCACATCTCATAAATATCATTTGGAAACCCACTTTGACTTAAGTTTCCATAGTCTTCTTTATGTTCTCTAATTCACTTTACTCAAGTGAATTAAATGTCACTTTAGACTTAAGTGACCAATTTCACTCTATGACTTAAGTGAATAAAATCAATGTGAAATTAGAACATAAGTAAAGTGTGAGGGTAATACTTTACCCCCTTTGTGTTTAGAGACTCACAAACACAAGGGGACCACTTTCCAAGGTACCCAAATCTCAACAGAGTGGAGACTTAAGAGTTTGACAACCTTGAAATTAAACAAAAATTCAACAATAAAAATTACTATGACAAAATTCGACATTAAATTTGACACACTACAAAATTTAAAAATTTAAAAACATATGAACATAATGAAGATAAAAATGAAAATACATGTAATTAAACACATGATAGAAATGAAAATAGCATGCTAACATGATCAAAGAAATATTTCAAAAACACATCATCTTGTTCAAAATTTAAAAACTTGTTCAAGAAACATAACATTAAAAACATGAACATAAGATTTAAAAGATTTACACAAATGAGCATCCAAAAAGAAAAATAGAACATGAACACAAGTTTTATTCTTGATGTTCCCATGGTCTACTTGTTACATCAAAATTTTTTATATCATCAAGAGCACTTGAAGCGGTGAAACCACTAGAAGCATGAAGTACACCACTAGATCCGGGACTAGGTCGATCACTCTCAATGTCAAGATCATATTCATCTCGTAATGCATCTGGAATGGTCTTGAAACATGGGGTAGAAGAATTGGATGAGTATTTAGTGACATTAATTAAGGCCAATTACAATTTTCTAGGAACATAAAAACGATCTTCTAATTTTCCAGATAACAATATGTTTCTTTTCTTAGAGTGAATATGGTCAAAAGAATTCCAATTTCTTTCACACATTGATGCACTTAATCCATGGCTCAAGACATGAATTGAAAATTTTTACAGTTTTGTGGCCCTTGATCCATAAAAATCCCACCATACTGTTGGAGAACTTACGACGCTATCATACTTCACTGCTTTAGTTCCAAATACCCCTTCTTCTAGCCTATATGCCCTGAGCTACGATCCAACCAAAGCTTCAATTGATGGATCTGCCAGCATTTATCTTTTCAATTGTAAAACATTTTGAACCGAACAATATGATAACCAAGCAGAATAAATTATTCCTAGAAAATTTAATCTTCCTGCAGAAATAAAAATTATGATCTATACAATGATTACATTAGCTGAGTAAAGTTCAGGCACAACGAAAATTAATAGTCGAACAACACAATAACACAAGATGTACCATGGAAACTCCAACTCTCGAGAAAACTGGCAAAGGAGGGCTTTATTATTCTCTTCTTTAGACAATCTACAACAACAATAATACAAATTACAACTCACAAATCAGNAATTTTAAATTTGGAAACATCGACAATCATTCTCCAATGAGAGGCCATATGGGCCACCCTGAGGCTAGCCAGGGAGATTTGGAGAATCAACCAATCTTGTGAGGTATTGACAAAAGCCAGGGGGAACATACAACCTCTGTGAGTCAAACCAAAAGTTAGAACAAATGAGATGCTATGTAAGTCTAATGCAAAACTCAAGGGGAATGTACAATCTCTGTGAGCATACACAGTCTAGTGAAAAATTCAGGGGGAACGTACAACCTATTTGAGCATAGACAGACTAGTGAAAAATTCAAGGGGAATGTACAACCTCTATAAGCCTATTCAAGCCTTGTGAGCCATGAGCAAAAGTCAAGGCATCTAGAAAACGTTAGGTTGAACATAAAATTCCTATGAGCTAGAAACAAAAAATCTTCCTTATATTTAAAATGATGTAATGTATTGATCTAGTGCATTGGCACGTGTAACACCTTCCACCATGAAGAAATTCAAATTTCTTTGTAAACAGTCAAGTTGTAAAAGTCAAAGTTTCATGTCTAGGTCAAAGTCAAAGTTTAGACCACTACTATGGCACATTGGCTTCTCCTCCAGTGCGCATTAGTTGATTTATAAATATTATATTATGTGTAAATTATCATTCATTCATTCGGTTAATGCAAATTTTTCCATTCTTTCTCTCCTACTTCTCTTTTCTCATATTTTCTCTGCAAACTGTGTATGTCATTTGCTAGCTAGATCTATTCTATGAAGGTTCAACACATTTACAAATAGTATTCACTTTATACTTGTGGATATGAATGACTCTGAAAGCATGTATACTAAATATGAAAGTTGAATAAATCAAGGCCATGCGAATGGCAAGCATTTTCTCTCTAGTGTGTTGTTTCTGTAAACAAACAAACCATATGGTTGATTTTATTGTATTTGTAAACCAACCATATGGTTCATTTTATTTTATTTGTAAACCAACCATATGGTTCATTTTTATTGTATTTTCACATCACAAGAGCAGTACTATTTAACTTTTTTCCAATAAAGAGAACAATGGTTTGAATTTACAAAGATGTTCAAAGCTTATATTTGCGAAATTTAATTTTACAAAGATGTTAAAATTTTATACATGTATTTTTTCATATAACACATAGAGAGAAATAACAGAACAAGAGAGAATTCCCATAGAGCCAATACTTATTCTGGAAATCCTTAATCGAGAGAACCAACACCTCTTATCTATTAACCTTGGCCAAACTGGTCAAGCCAAATAGACAACATCGACCACTTGAGACTTCTTACAATGGATTACCACTTGAAGCGTGTTGCAATGGAGTATCTCAAACTAAATGAGCTTCATTAGTTACAATCATAATTCCTTTACCAAAATTAGATTAAAATGCAAATACATGAAAGGCCTCAATATAACGATGCAAAGACATGCATGGAGTGGAAATAGCCATGCAAAGACATGCATAGCTATCCAAAGACATGTATAGAATTAGATTACAATGCAATGACATGTATGGCCTCAACATATCCATGCAAAATAAAAACATAATTAACTGCTATGCAGAACTTTCCCCTCACTATATACGAGGTCATCCAAGGTTCATTGAGAACCCCCTGAGATTCTTGATTTTGCTTCTTTCTCTCTACATTTGTTATTTGATTTCCTTCCTCTTGCTAAAGGGGGAGAAGGATGTGGATTCTTCTTTGATATTTTTGAAAATGAGAGAGATTTAGAGGACTCTTCTCCCTCCCTTACTTCACCAATCTCCTCCCCCACTAAAGGTAAGTCCTTTTAGTGGGGAGTTGTCAAAACCCAAATTGGAGTCCCATCCACATATCATGGAACTGATTTCTTCCCATGTGTAGTTGTGCAATTTCTGAGCGAGGTCTAATTTACTTTAGTTGTATTTTATGATTTCTTTTGTTCTTTTGTTGGTGGCTCATATTTACTTATGGGATGTTCTTCTAAGACTCTTCCTCAACTAAGCCCTCTTTTTCTTCATCTTGAGATCCCAAAGCTTCAAATATAGTTTTGCATGGATTAGATGGGCAAGCCTGAGATATATGGTCAGGTCGATTTCCCCTCAGGCTGTTGTTTCTTATGCTTTCTTGAAACTTGTTTGAAACCTTGATCGACATTTTTCTGTGGAGTTAGATTTAAATTAGAAAATGGTTGAGTTTCTTGGAATTTAGGGCATATTTTGGAAACGATCGCATATTCATGGTAAAGGTTACATTTGAAAGGTACTTGCTCATAAGAAAGGGCCCAAAGATGAACTCAACCCTCCATGTTGAGCTAAATCTCCCATGGCAGACACTTTTCAAAATCCATGTCCACACATATTTTGGCACATGTGAAAATATTTCCCTTAGGCTCAAAATGAGTTATATAACAACCCAATTTATTTCCAATGGCTTGGAAATGTCTCTGCCCCAGAAAATAAAAGGGAGGCACAAAATTCTAATCCATACAGGAACTATAGAGATCTCCATATCTGGGTTAAAGTCAAGATTCCAGTGGGAAAGAAACATTCCCCTGGAACCCATAAAGTAGGGTCGAAATTTGAAGATTAGGTCCTCATCTTCTTTGGTTTAAAAAATAAATACATAAAAACCTTTTCCACAATAAAACACAGTAGTAGGGTCTTGCTCAATCCAATTCTTGGAAATCCATTATAGTACAATCCTAGGATTGGACCAAAGGCCTAAAAACTTGCTGACTAAACTTCGCTTTGTTAGAATGGTAGAGTTATTTTTTACCACAGAGTGCCCAAAGTCGAGAATGGGGATGGAATCAACCCTTTTGGGAAATCTTCTCTGATCAGCAGACAAGGAAGGCCCACCCATGAAGAAGAGACCAATGAATAGCTTGAACCAACTTCAAATTGTGCACACAACCCACAACAAATGAGGGCATAGTTCGGATATTGCAGGTTCACCAAGTACAAAAACCGAGTGCGACCATTAGTATATCCAAAGCCAGGATCATTGTCATCAGTTCTCCAAACAAATGCAACGTGAAAAAAACTGTTATCAAGGATGAGGGTGGTAGCTAGGGAAAACCCTAGTTGTCAAGAAATGCACCCAAGCTCCAACTCATTTCAAGTGAACTTTCGGTATGATGAAATTCAAGAGAAAATGCATCACATTTTTTTACCACTAGAATATTCTTGATTTAAAATTTAAAATTATTTTTTTACCATCAAACTTTTGCATCGTGTAAAAGTCCACATGGTGGAATGTTGGTAAACATGGTGGAATATTGGTGCCTAAGTTCCAAGCACCTAACCTCAAGGGGATCAACATAGACAAACCCATGACGTCCCCAACTTTGGGGGAGAGATCTAAGATCCCTCATTTGACTCATGATTACTTGAACTAATCCTTATGGGTAATAATATATCATACTTATCCTAAAAAAAACACCTTGAAATGAAACTCTCTCCAAAATAAGTTGGTTTTGGTTTTTATCTTGTAAAAACAACTTTAAAATATATTACCCTTAACACAATCAATTTAATTATAAAGAAAAAATTCTCAACAAATTTACTTTACAAACTTTTTCCGACATAATATTTATTTTTATTAAATTGATATTCTCTATAAATTTTATAAAATTAAAAAAAATATTCCATTAATACTCATTTTAAACTAATTTATTTTTTTAAACATATATAAATTATTTTGAGAAAATAGAGAAACCAAAAAAATGAATTCCAAAGCTAAGAAAGTCAAACCAAAATATCCATACTTTCTCTACTGGATTCACTTTCCATTACGATGACAACACCCCATCTCACCCCATTTAACATTTGAACACACCACTTTTTCAAAATTCGATTGACTAGACGTAAAAATTTTCAATATTCAAAATTAAAATTTTGAAAAGGGAAAACGATTTTCGATAGCGCCACACTAGAAAGTTGACCGAGCTGAAGTGAACTAAGGCAGAGAAAGCCGAAACCCTTTGGCTTCTCACAATGGTGTCTCAGTCTTTCCTATTTGAATTGTTGCACCAGGGCATATTTAAGAACAGTATCGGGCGTATAGGGGTCTAATCTGAACCGCAAAGAGGCATTTTTTTCCCGGATTAAGGTAGCGCTTGACTTCTGCTTTATTGCAGCATATTGTGACAGAACGCAAGAAGAGGTAAATCTTCAACACCTGTCAATATTTTTCCTACTGCCCAAGACTTGCACCTGTAGTACAACTCTTGTTTAAATTAGGTTTGCAAAGATAAGGAGATGTTAGGAATTTATAATACAAGACATCTTTTATAATTTCATCTTTTATAATTTCGTTGGTGAAGATCGGGAGATGTTCAGTCCAGAATAAATAATACTGAAATATGTATATCTTCTCTTAAATTTGTGTTGGCCCTTTTAGCAGAGTTACGCCACCAAATCTATAACCCGGTGCCTAATTTTGTCAAACCATGGCTCTCATATAAAATGGGCGTCACTGATTTTGGCATTATATATCCTCCATGGCTTATTAAGTTATCCTCTTAATCATCTCATCGATCATTTAAATGACATTTTTTTTTATCTCTGCTTATATTGCTCCGCCCTCATCTTCATTTCCCTAACATCTTCTTACAGATTTTTTCCTGGTAATGCCACTGATTTTAGTCTTCCATATCCTCTTCTTAATAAACATCTCTTTCTTGTTTCAAATGCAACTGACTACAGTGTTCCACCTACTTTTCTTCAATATGCATAGCAAGTCACCGCCAACAATCTTCCACTCCAGGCCAAAATCTGGAACACATGTTTTTCATCCAAATTACCTTTTTGTTACGGAAATATACATTGTGAGGTTGTACTACAGTTTTTTTTCCTTCTTTATGAAATTTTCGGCATTATCTGGGAGCTGCGTTTGCACTCCCACATTGTACTCGTACATGTTGTAGTCTTTAGTTCTATTGACCTACTTTTGTGTAATAAAATTATCTTATCTTATTTATTTCGAGAACTGGAATTAACTTCAATCTTCAAAAATTTCCACCCCTTTCACAATTTTGATAGTTCTTCTACATCCCATCTCTTTATAAATGCCGTTGATTAGACAAAGTGATGATGATGTCCATACGCAAAGCCATGTTTTAGAAATTCAAATTAAAGTCCTATCTTGAAATCTGATCAAAATATAGTTGACACTTCATCCATAATCCCAGCCCACTCAGCCCTTTACTATGAAAATATTGCCAATTTGCTATAATTGACATTATATATCTTTCTTTAATTACACCTACAAGCCTTCTAGAGCACAACACAAATAGTTTAGAATGGGTCCAAATTAAGAATGAAACTTACAAAACACCCTTGAAAAATGCCCACGGGAACTAACTTAGAGACACAAGAGGAAACCTGGATGTCATTTCATTCACAAAATTCTTCGTGAAAGGAGTTTATGCAAGGTTTGTTGAAAAACTGTTCAGGAATTCAATCCTAAAAGTTAAAACAGTTAAACAAATTGGCCTACCTGTTGAGACCACAAAGTGAATTGACTGAAAATTCAAGCTAAACATACTTTCATAATGAATAACAATATTTTTTGATATTTATTCAAGTTTTCTTCATTTTTAACAGTATTGTAGAACTATTTTATGATATTTCACTGAAAGGATGATTGAAGTGTTTATTGGACTAAAACATTTTACACAGTTCAAATCAAAAACTATGATAAAAAGATAAAAATCTTCACATGAGAGAGAAAGATATTCATACACCGTAGAAATAATACTGGAAGGAAATAACATTGACCCAACACTGCCAAATGGATAATTGAAACAATTACCTTAAAAAAATTGGAGTTCTGAAATACAGCCAAAAAAAAATAAAATAAAAAAGACAACTATATTTTAGAAGAGCAAATTCTAAAAAGTAAATCGATGAGCAGACCAAAAAACAGTAAAAGAGTAAAACAAAACACATATAACTATGAATTTTGGACAACAAATTCAAAGCTTAAGATTATACCATGGGTGCACACATGTAAATAATATTGATGTAGTTGAACTCGTAAAGAAAAAATATATACAAAAGGGTATCCACCAAGCAGTATACATGCATGCCATTTATATTTTTCAGAGTAGAATTCTATTTTCAAAATATTTGTTTTTCATTTTTTTCCATGGAAATTTTTTTGTCAATTTTATATAAAGTATAAAATCATTTACAGGTCGATGCCACAGTCAGCGATCTAATAGCAAACAGTCAGTCAAAAACCCCGATACCCAAACTATCATAACAATACGAGCCGAGGGGGTGTTCTGTTGCTGTACAAAGATAGGAAATGTGCAATCCGCCCTTACAGCAAAAAAAACCAGTTCGACAAGAAGCAATTGCTGATCCATTTAAGACAGTCAGCGCTCAGAAACTTTGCTAAGTCAGTGAGCAAATCCACGATGACAGCAGGGAAGCAATAAAATAAAACAACATCAAAGAGACATTGACCAAAGCAGAGAGTGAAGAAAGTGCTAAAGATAGAAATGGAGGTCCAAGATCACTTCAATAGATGCTGAATTGGGTGATCGGACTCTCGATTCCCTTATCACTATGGAAGATAGATATTCTTCCAACCTCCTCCCTTAACGCTTTCTTAGATAGAGCATCGGCTTCCCTGTTGAGTGCTCTGGGAACATGCTGGAATCTAAGGTTGGGAATGCCTTTAGCCAGGTCCAGTGTCTTTTGTTTCCAGGATTCGATATGGATCGCTTGGAGCTGGGATTTTCTCGAGATCCAGTCGATGATGACTTTTGAGTCGCCACAAATGAGCAGATGGGTGATGTTCCAACTGGACGCCAGTGAGAGAGAGACCCAAAGCCCCAAAAGCTCCGCTTTTGTGTTTGTCCCCGGCGCGCAGTTGAGGATCCATTTTGTGATTCTCTCCGGGTGAACTCTGAAGAAACCTCCAGCCCCACAACAGGAACCATTGGCTTGGGCTGCTCCATCAAAACAAGCCAAGGTGTATCCAGCTGGCAGTCTAAGGTCGATCTCTTTATTGATAATAAGCTTTAAAGAAGACGGCTGCCAGGAAAAAGTTGCTAGGACTCTGTAGAAGACAGCCAGTGTTGAAGGAGACCTGTTCTCGAACAATGCTCTGTTGCACTCAATCCACAAGTGCCAGCTGATGTGGGCAGCCAAGAAAGATGGCGAGGATTTGTCAAAATGCTAGGAGTTAAAGAAATCTGAGATTGTATCTCCACGCCAGGAGAAAGGAAGATTGAACCGTAATAACAATCTGCTCCAGACTTCCTTTGAGAACTCGCAATGGATCAATAAATGGTGTATGTCTTCCGGAGCTTTCCTGTAGAGGAAACAGAAGCCAGGACCTTCCCATCCTCTCATGCGAAGGGTGTCCCAGGTCAAAATCCGGTCGATGCCCACCAGCCATACGAAAAGTTTGTATTTAAGGGGAATTTTCCAATTCCAAACCTGTTGACGCCAGGATAGATCGGGAGCAAGAAATTTTAACTTTAAAAGAGCATCAAAAATGTTTTTCACCGATGGATTGCCTGATGCATCGCCCCCTGCCCACACCAGGGTATCGGGATCTTCATTCAGGGTAAAGCCAACACACTTGAGATCGGTTATATAATGATTCCAAATAATAGCCTTCCGTCCGGTAAATGGCAGATCCCCGACACCCATCCAATTATCCGGAAGGGAGGGAGATCCAGATGGTAATCTGATCTGTGCAAGATAGGATAAATTTAGAGAGAATAGATCAGAACACATGTCCGGGGGTAGGAGCGATTTTGCTTCCAACCCGACAATCATATCCCTCCCGATTTTGATCTCAGTGCCAGAACCCGGCTGCCACCTTAGCCAATGGAGAATGATGGGAGAAGAAGCAACAAGGCCCTTCCAGAAGGGGGAGGCCCGCTGTAGATGTAG
>JASDQU010101973.1:128932-139194 GCA_032191745.1 Picea mariana
AACCGTAATAACAATCTGCTCCAGACTTCCTTTGAGAACTCGCAATGGATCAATAAATGGTGTATGTCTTCCGGAGCTTTCCTGCAGAGGAAACAGAAGCCAGGACCTTCCCATCCTCTCCTGCGAAGGGTGTCCCAGGTCAAAATCCGGTCGATGCCCGCCAGCCATACGAAAAGTTTGTATTTAAGGGGAATTTTCCAATTCCAAACATGTTGACGCCAGGACAGATCGGGAGAAAGAAATTTTAACTTTAAAAGAGCATCAAAAATGTTTTTCACCGATGGGTTGCCTGATGCATCGCCCCCTGCCCACACCAGGGTATCGGGCTTTTCATTCAGGGTAAAGCCAGCACACTTGAGATCGGTTATATAATGATTCCAAATAATAGCCTTCCGACCTGTAAATGGCAGATCCCCGACACCCATCCAATTATTCGGAAGGGAGGGAGATCCAGATGGTAATCTGATCTGTGCAAGATAGGATAAATTTAGAGAGAATAGATCAGAACACATGTCCGGGGGTAGGAGCGATTTTGCTTCCAACCCGACAATCATGTCCCTCCCGATTTTGATCTCAGTGCCAGAACCCGGCTGCCACCTTAGCCAATGGAGAATGATGGGAGAAGAAGCAACAAGGCCCTTCCAGAAGGGGGAGGCCCGTTGTAGATGTAGCGATGGCTTACGAATCCAATCAGAGATTTTCAAGGAGCCAAGATACTTTTCAACAATTATACGATTCCAAATACTATCATGAGTAAGATCTCTCCAAAAGGTGCTAGCCAGGAGAGCAGTATTGAAGGTGTGTAAATTTTTTAAGCCCCAGCCTCCTGCCTTTTTAGGCCTTGCTATAAACTCCCAGCTGCAGAGGTGGAAGCTATGTTTAGTCCCTAATCCATTCCACAAAAAGTTTGTGGTAAGACGTCGGAGGGTATTGATGATCTTTAATGGAATCCTCTCTAGGGACATCCAGTAAACCGCCAATCCTTCTAAGACGGATTTTACCAGGATAAGACGACCGCCAAGAGATAGCCATTTATAGCACCAGCCTCCTATTTTTCTCTCATAAAGTTTTATAAGCCACTACCAATCTTTGGGGAATGAGGCTCCCATCTTCAGCTGAAATCTGAGATAACTGAAGCCAGCGCTAAGATCAATGAAGTTGTAAGGTATGGACTGTTTGTAAATTAGTAGTTCCGGCTCCGTGAGTCCCCAGTAGTGGACAGAAGACTTTGTGAGGTTTATAGAAAGACCAGAGACCATACAAAATCGAGAGAGCAGATCCTGCATGACCGACCACTCAGCTAGGTCAGCTTTTGTCATAAGAAGGAGATCATCAACGAACATAAGATGGAAAATCCTTATGAGCTTAGTAACAATGATGCCAGATATTTTGTTTTCGGAGAAGCTCTTTTTGAGAAGGATGCTGAGGGTATCCATGATCAAAATGAAGAGATATGGTGAGAGGGGGCAGCCCTGTCGGTGGCCCCTCTCACTTTTAAAGAAACTCGTGGGCTCTCCATTGATGATAACTGCAAAATTGGCACTGGAAACACACGCCAGGATCCAATTTGTCAACTTGAAACCGAAACCAACCGCATGTAGCACTAGCCTAAGGAATACCCAGTCAATGCTGTCAAAGGCTTTGTTGATGTCGAGCTTCATTACCAGTGCTTTTTGATTCTTCTGCTTGATGCTGTGAATGCACTCGTGGGCTGCTCCGATGGCTTCCTGAATTCCTCTGCCTTTTAAGAAACCGAGTTGCTCTGCTGATAAACATCTGCCAAGAAAGGGCTTGATCCGGTTTGAGATTACTTTAGAGATTAACTTGTAGATGAGATTACAAAGGGAAATTGGGCGGAAGTCATTGAAAGTAAGAGGATTTGGAGATTTCGGGATCAAGACCAGAAAAGTTGCGTTTAGGCAACTAGAAATTTTACCCCTAATCCGAGAGTCTTTCACCATCCGAAGGAGATCCTCGCCAACAAGATCAAAGAAGAAAATGAAAAATTCAGTAGTCCAGCCATCCGGCCCCGGACTTCGCTCTCTTTTGAAATGTAACAGAATTTCTTTAATCTCAGCAAGTGATACGGGTTCAAAGAGATCAGTGGCTTCAGTAGTGGAGATAAACTGAGGAAAGAGACTGGCTATCGATACCTTTTCGTGAAGTAAAAGGTCGCTGGAGGCTTTGTAGAGTTGTTTGAAGTGAAGGATAGCTTCAGACTTTATCTCTTCTTGTCCCCGAATGGGCCCCTGTCCAGTTCCAGTGCTATTTATAGTCCAAATCGATTTTTTTCTCCTATTGTAACTGGTCGTTCTGTGAAAGAAACTAGTGTTGGAATCCCCACTTTGTAACCACGTCGCGCGGTTGCGCAACCTCCAGGCTTCTTCCTCCTGTCGCAGGATGTAAGCTCTATCTTTCTCTAGCAATGAAATTCTGTCTGACTCGACCACCGATAGGGGCGATAAAGAAGAGGAATTGATGAGTAATGAGATCTCTGACTCAAGAAACTGTAGTCGGGCCTTTTCCTCCTGCTTTGTAACCAAAAACCATGATTTTGTTTCATTTTTTAGAGCTTTAAGCTTCCAGGCAAGTCGTCTCTGCGGAATAGCTTCAGTATTAAAACGTTGGTCATTCCAGACTTGATGAACCAGAGATGTATAATCCGCGTGCTGAATCCAATGGTGGTTGAACTTGAAGGGGATGGATCGATGCGGCGCCGATAACATGATCTTGAGGATGACAGGGGCGTGGTCAGAAAAGAACGGGTATTCGACCCACGAGGACAGAGCAGAAGAAGATGTCAAGAAAGCCTCCGCAACAAAAAAGTGGTCCAATCTTCTAGCGATAGCCTCTCTGCCTGTACGCCCGTTACGCCAAGTAGGGACCAGGCGGGATGGATGAATGTCAATTAAACTATTTGAATCAAAGAGATCTTTATAGGTGGCTTCTGTAGATCCTGACAGGAAAGAGCCTCCCCAATGTTCGTCCGCCGACAAGATAATATTAAGGTCTCCCCCGAGGATGAGATTCGGTAAGGAGAGCAGCCCACTGTCCGCCAGAAGATTCCAAAATAAAGGCTTATTTGTACAAGGACCATAAACATTTAGGAAAGCCAGCTCTTGTCCAGTGGCTAAGAAACTGCCTTTCAAAAGGGTACCCCCACAAGAAAGAAAAGACCGCAGCTCAAAGACATTAGGGTCCCAGGTCACCAACAATCCGCCTGAGTTGCCCAGGGAACTTGCAGCGACGGAGAGCCACGAGGGACGAAATTTATACACAAAATCCCTGGATAAGTGGTCTGTTGAGAGGGTCTCTTGGAGAAAGATGATGTCAGGCTTTGTAAGCTCCAATAATCACCGAAAGGAGGCACTCTTGAGGGGTCCTCCAATCCCTCGGATGTTTAAAGAGAGCACGATCATTACTTTGATCATGCCAAGGCCTTCAATGCTCTAAGGGCCTTACCTTCCTGTGTAGGATGATCAGAAGTAAGAATCTGTGAGTTTTGTAACTCTTTTTTCTTCCTGGAACTTCTCGTCTGAAGAGGAGAGAGTTCTGTTGCTATGCCACGCGCCCAAGAAAAAGATTTGATGGATAGTACTTAAAAACAATTTTGAATATCATAGACATTTGACAATATATATTTTTGTTAAGATTTTTTTTTCTTTAAAATAAAAAATAGTGATAGATTAAAAATTATTTGGAAAACTGAAAATTTTATAAAATAAATTAAATAACTAAATTAAAAAAAAAAAATAACTTTTTATATATCAATAATACTTTTTTAATTCCAAATACAAATACATATTTTTCTTAATAAAATACATAATTTTTTTTATAAAATATTATTTCCAATTTTAAGATATAATAATGTTTTTCATAACCTATATTTTCCATATCTAAACCTAGGATAAATGAGGAAGGAAACTATTTTTAACGTGCACTTCTCACATTTAATCCCCCCCACCCTCATATATGAGGATGGGGGGCATTAATAGAGAAAATATATTTATATGAGAGGGGARGGGTTGCGGCATTAATAGAGAAAATATATAAGCCCTCTCCCCCCACCTTTATATACGAGGGTAGGGGAGAGGGCAATAATAGAGAAAATGTATTATATATTTTCTCTATTAGTGATCGTGGTATAAGGGTGGGGGAGGGAATTAATAGAGAAAACATATAATGAGGGAGAATTAATAGAGAAAATATATATTATATATTTTCTCTATTAATCCCTCCCCCGCCTTCATATATTTTCTCTATTAATCCACCCCCACCCTCATATAGAGAAAATATATAATATATTTTCTCTATAATATACTTTTTCTATCGTGGTATAAGGGTGGGGGCCATTAATAGAGAAAATATATAATACATTTTTTCTATTAATCCCCCCTACCCTCACCCTCATATATATTTTCTCTATTAATCCCCCCATCCTCATATATGAGGGTGGGGGGATTAATAGAGAAAATATATTATATATTTTCTCTAACCATCACATAAGTATATAATAAATATTGCAAACTTCAAATACACTTAAAATTAGGTTTAAGTGTGTGTTAGCTACTTGTAAAATGTTGAAGAACATAGAAAGGTAAGAGAAAGGAGTCGTGCTTGTGAATTAAAGACACTAGTGAATACAACACTTCATCAAAATATTTACAAATGAGTGTTTGTTTTTGTCTTTGCAATTTTTCAAGATATGCAGAAGTTTTCGTCTTTGCACTTAACTTCCAGCAGATCTTTCAGATCAGAAGTGGCAACCTGACTAACGTAAAGGAAGGTCCTTTCGGTTGAATTCCCCGTAGAAAGAAAGGCCTATCTCGAGGTTTACACGAACGGAAAAAGGAATTGGATTTTTTCAAGGTAGATGCTCTTCTGGTAATGAGAATGTCTCAATTTAATTGAAAGGCGAAGGAATTCAAAAACATATTTTTCTATGGGATTGAAAAACAGGTTGTTTCATGTCTCAATCACTCCCAAAGAATGACTCTATGAGTTTTAAAGGTTATGAGTTTTAAAGGTCAATAGTTGGGAAAGGTGTATAAAGTGGGATTATTTTCTTAAACGAAGTATACATAAATACTTAAACAAAGTGTAAGGACTTGAAGTATCTCTACACTTTGAAAGGTCCTAACCTAACCTAAACGAAATATACAGAAAGACTTATACGAAGTATCTCCACACTTTGAAAGGTCCTATCCTAACCTAAACTAAATATACAGAAAGACTTAAATGAAGTATCTCTAGAAAAGAGAAAATACTTAATATGGATACTCGTGAAGTTTCTCTGGAAAACGCTTAATGAAGTATCTCCTACCATGGAAGGAATTAATGATCTGATTGGGGCAGCACATCCTGGGTTTACTCTACTCAGCCGGAAGTCAATAGTAGGCACACAAATCCCATTCAAGTGACATGAAAATTCACTGCAGAAAGAATATGGGGTCCCGAAGCACATTTCTATATTACTCTACATCCTTAATAACTAAAAGGGGATGTTCCGCTTTGAAAGGAGGATTCTAGGACAACACATTGTTGTTGCTAGGAATTTATATACCAGGCCAGGTACATGGAGGTTTAAAGGGCTGGGATCATCAAAAGGAATGTTGAAAGAATGAATGATGATTGGAACCCATAAGGAATGTGTGTTCCCATTCCGAACCATGTTAATTAGCTCTATTCCCAATTCGTTATTCCCATTCTGCGTGTTGTTCCTATGCACTCACTCGAATATGGAGTTGTTCCTATGCACCCGCTCGAATTAGCAAGTTACTGAGCTGAAAGTTTATTTTTTATATATATTTTAACCTTTTTATGTTTTGAAACTTCATTGTTCTCAATCAACATTTTTAACTACTTACATATGAACAGTCACAATGTAGTTTTGGTATCGATTTTCAGAAGATTATGTGTTTATGCTAGCCAAATTTGTTCAGGTTGGAGCAAGGAAGGCATTTGAAAACAAATCATACACACACAACAATGAATTTTTCATATTTTTTCCATATTCATATGAAAAGCTAAAATGAAAATACATAAAACTAGATATTTCTCTAGAACACTCCATCTTCTCACCTACCTAATAAACACATATTTACATATCTTATCTAGTGAATTTATGATGCTTATCAACTATGAACTTGGTCAAGTAAGTGGGAGGAATTACTCCATTTAAAACCCCCTCTTAATTTTGACCATTAGAAAAACCAACACAAACAATGCCTAAGTGTTGTTTATTAATTTCAAAAGTATTTCTTCCCAATGGGTTTTTGAAGATATCTGTTAATTCTTCTTTCAAACCACAAAACTCTAGCATAATGCTACCATCATTGACAATCTCTCAAATGAAATGATAACTAGTGTCAATGTGTTTACTCTTGCGATGAAACACATGGTTTTTAGATAATTCAATTGATGAACTCTTATCACAAAATATAGGATTTGGCTCCTTCTCTTCATGTGTAAGATGAAAAATGATCCTTCTCAACCAAACTGCATGACATGATGCTGGAATTGTTGCCACATGCTCTGCTTCTGCTGAAGATATTGTGATGATGGGTTGTTTCTTAGAAGCCCATGAAATTAAACATGTACCCAAATGAAATGATTAACCGAAAGTACTTTTCATATTATTAATGCTACCTACAAAATCAATATCTGTATATCCAACAAGTGATTCATCTTCTAAATTGGAATACCAAATTCCAACTTTCCAATGGGAGATTTTGGGATTTTCCATAGATATGGAAATTTATCTCACTACATACATGATATATGGCCGGGTAGTTGTAAGATACATGAGGTTGTCTACAAGGATCTTATACAAAGTATAATCAGTTGTTCTTCTTTCATGATGTTTACTTAGTTTTGTACATGTTGCAATTGGTGTATCTGTTAGCTTGCATTTGTTCATTTTGAACCTTTTCAAAATATATTTGTCATATTTTTGTTGACAAATAAAAATTCCCTTTGCATACTGCTCACCTTCAATTATTAGAAAATATTTCAAAAGACCAAGATTATTCATTTTGAATTCACTTTGCATGGAATCTTTAAAGTCATTTAACAACAAATATCCTGTATAAATCATGTCATCAACATAGAGACAAACTATCAAAATGTTACCTTTCTAGTCTCTTTTGTTGTAAAGTGTGGGCTTATTATTGTTGTTGTTGAACCGATTGTTGAGAAAATAAGAATCAATATGACTGTACCAAGCTCTTGGAGCTTGTTTCAATATGTACAATGTGTACTCTTTACCTCTGATATGGAATCATGGTGGTTGATCCACATAAATTTCTTCCTCTAAAATGTCATTTATAAAGGATGATTTAATGCCCATTTGACAGACAGGTCATTTGTTTTGGGATGAAATTGCGAAAAATGCCCTAACAGTGACCAAACATGTTATTCGAGGAAATGTTTCTCGATAGTCAATACGGGTTTCTTAAGCAAACCATTTTTCCACAAGTATTGCCTTGTTTTTCTCTACTTGTCCTTTCTCATTGAATTTTGTGTTATAAACCCATTTAACTCCAATGCTCGTTTTATGTATGGGGAGATCTACAAAATCCCATGTGTTTCTTATTTCAATTTTTTCAATTTGTTCGTTCATTGCATGAACCCATTTTTCTTCCTTGACTCCTTCTCGAAAATATATTGGTTGAAAGTATAACAAAGAAAAAGATGCTTGTTGATCCATGTCATCATTCTACTCATAAATTTCTCTCAAGCTTCTTGTTTTTTGGTTCCTTATATTTTTTATAGTGGGATCTGAATCATTATTAGAAGAAGAAGAAGCACTAAGCTATGTATTTTCTCCTTGGCCTTGCACTTGAAATCTTGAAAGTCTTTTTGGAGAAACTTGTTGTCATGTAGCTTGCACGTGTTTATCTTCCTATATAGAAGGAATCTGATCTACAATTATTTTAATTGTTTGCTTATCCCAAGATTTATTTTCTTGGAATTATATTTGCTTACTATCAATTTCTTATTAACAAGATTGTATAACCTATATCTTTATACTACTACATATATCCAATAAATACAATTTTTTCTCTTCTATGATCAATTTTTCTTGTCATCTCTTCAAGAACATGAGCATAAGTCACACATCCAAAATATTTAAAATGAGAAACACTAGATTTCATACCACTCCAAGCTTCTTGAGCAACTTGATTTTTCACACTGTTGATTGGTGGAAAATTGAAATTGTAAACTTGTTCCGGATTATTTTTGGTACAAAATGAGAGAGGAGATATAAAACATAAATATACAAAGATATTGAAAGAGCAACAATAACATAACAAAGATATATTGGAAATATAATGAGAGACAAAGATATGCAATAATACACAATTACTATTAATGTGTGAAATGTATAGAACTATAAAAATAAATAGTGAAAGACTCGCTACAATGGTGGCAACTTATCTCTGAGAAGAGATGTGATGGCTACTGACATTCACAAGAAGACCATTGTTACCATCAGGCTCCAAATACCTTTTAAACATAAGTAAAATCCAAAACACTAACCCTGGAAGATGAAAATCAAAAAGGTTTGTCGGCCCCGATGGGGGTAGTTGATATGTCAACTTCCCGAGGGCATAATTTTGCATACGATCTCTGTTTGGGGCACTCGATACACCATTGGAAAGGCCTAACCGAGAAGAACAATTTTTTACTGGATTAGGAAAATTCCTAGAGAATCACTTGGGCCCGAAATCCCCAAAAAACGTCATTTAGGGCCTCAAAACGACCCTGGAAGTTTGGAATCCGATATACTTTCGAAAAACTACCATGAATGAAAATTGTTTTTCGAGCCCATGGAATCGGTGGGTGGCCAATGATATCCACCTATATCAAAACTGACCATACCACTTCTTCACCCCAGTATTCATTTGGCAATTTTTTGGACTTTAGCATACATATGGCCATATTCATTATTGTCAGATTCTTCCTTTCGGCTACTCCATTTTGCTATGGAGTGTATCTTGTGGTAAATTGTCTCTTGATCCCATGTTTATTGAAATATGCTACCAATTATTTGGAATCATACTCACCTCCTCAATCTGATATGAGTACTTTAATGTACTTATCACTATGTTTCTCTGTCATAGATTTAAATTCTCTAAATTTTTCAAGTGTCTCTGATTTGTGCCTGAGAAAATACACCTAAGATTTCCTGCTAAAATCATCAATTAATGTTAACAAAAAAAAATCTTCCTCCTATTGACTGAGTTTGAGTTTGACCAAAAAGGTATTTATACACCAAATCAAGGTGTTTTTTCTCTCTATAGGAAGCATTCAGAAAACTATCCCTTTGGTGTTTGGACAAAATACAACTCTCAGAAGAGTTTTTCTATTTTTTTATAATGGGAAAACCTTTGACCATATACTTATTCTATAATCGATTAATAATACTAAATGGTAAATGACCATATGGTTTTCCTATTCTATATTTGGTGCAGTTACAACATGGGATAAGATCAATGATGATGGGAGAGCATTTGTAGAACACATTCAATAGTTGCAGCAACATGTGAGACACAAATTGCAGGCCAGTAATGAATAGAACAAAATTTTCAAAGATGCTCACCAACGATACCAGGTATTCAATGAAGGTGATTTGGTTATGGTTTATTTACGGAATGAGATGTTTCCACGAGGAACCTACCACAAATTGAAGTATAAGAAAATTGGTCTGTGCAAGATTCTCAAGAAAATTAATGACAATTCTTATAACGTCGATTTACCAGCTAACCTCAATATCTCCCCTATTTTTAACGTTTATGATTTGTATATATTCCATGGGGACGATATGGGTGATGACACTGAGGCAGAGGTGGATTCACAACCATCCATTCCAAGCAAGAAAAAAGAAAATATTGCACATATTTTAGATAAGAAGACCCTTCATAATAAGCAAGGCCAATACAACCGATATTTGGTCTAGTGGGAAGGCGTAGCACCAAAAGATAGTACATGGATTCCATAGGGTGAATTAATTAACCTAGATCCCATTAAATGGAAATATTTTGAAGACAATAACTTGTAGGAGCTACGTTCTTTTCAACTAGAGGAGAATGATGCAGGGACTTTTTGGGGATTTTCCAAGGGTCATAAGTTTTGACTCGATTATCCATTTTGGCTGAAATTTTACAGGGAGTTGTGTATCGCAGAGTTCAATTCCATTCCAATAGGATCTAACTAATTGTACATCATTTCGTCTCTTTTTCAGGGCCAAATTCCTTCAT
>JASDQU010101973.1:141176-157875 GCA_032191745.1 Picea mariana
ATACTTATTTACAAAGGATTTCAGTGAGTAATTTATGAAAAACATACCTAGAATGTAAACAAAAAAGAACTCATACAACTATGGATATTTGGATGGTTTGTGTCCTACTAAATATCCATTTATAGCATCATAAGGAGGGTCATTTAAGTTTAGGATTTGATGGGGTTGTTTAAGTGTTGGAGTTGATGGTGAATCTATGGTGACTTCCCTGATGACGATGCTTCTTCTAAGGTTTCGAAATTTGAAATTTAGGTACTGTCGAAGTTGAAATTGAGGGAGTGATAGAGCTCAGACTAAGCTCGATTTCCTTCATTTGAGAACTGAGTGTTGCAAACTTATCTTGCATTTTATCTTGATATTGGCAATGTTGAATTGTTATCTCTAGGATGGAGAGGACTTGAGTAGAAAGGACATGAACATGAATATTTAGGGATTGCACCATAGGGACAATATTATTATGATCCTCTTTCCTTACCTATTTGTTACACCTCGAGCCCCTTGAATTTTCCATTTCTTTTTTCTCATAAAATTGCTTGAGTGGAGTAGATTTCTCTCGAGTGTATCTGTCTGGAGTTCACAAGAGTGGTTGGGAGAAAACATTTAATATACGATGGCTAATAACTCCAAATCATGCGTCGTGTAGTTCTCCTCATGCCTTCTCAATTTCCTCGAAATGTAAGCAATCACTCGCCCGTCTTGCATCAAGATTCCTCCTAAACCTTCCTTGGATGCATCAGTGCATACCAAGAAGTCTGCGTCCATGTCAGGGACTTTTAGTATCGATGCTGCTGTCAACAACTCTTTAAGCCTCCAAAATGCTTCCATGCATTTCTTGGTCCAAACAAACTTCTTGTTTTCCTTCTGCAATTCCATGATCGGATTTGCTATCTTCGAAAATCCGTCGACAAACCGTCGATAGTATCCTGCTAAACCCATAAATCTTCGCACTTCTGTGACATTCCTCCGCACAGGCCATTCCATAATAGCCTCAACCTTGGTTGGATCCACAGTGATATCTTCGCCGGAGATAACATGCCCTAAGTAGAGAATCCTTGATTGATAAAAAGAGCATTTGGACAATTTCCCATATAGTTTGTGCTCTCACAAACACTGTAGTACCAAGCACAAGTGATCGTCATGCTCCTCTGTCGTACGAGAGTAAATCAAAATATCGTCAATGAACACTTGGACAAACTTGTCCAAGTACTCACAGAACACCCCGTTCATCAAACTCATAAATACTCCTAGGGCGTTTGTCAATCCAAACGGTAAAACAATAAAATCGTAGTGTCCAAACCTCGTCTTAAAGGTGGTCTTAGGGATGTCATCCTCCTTGATCCATAACTGGTGATACCCTGATTGAAAATTGATCTTGGAGAACACCGTCACACCCTTCATTTGATAAAACAGATCATCAATTCTTGGTAAGGGATACTGATTCTTGATCATAGCCTTGTTAAGTTGACGGTAGTCAATGAAAAGCCTCCATGATCCATCCTTCTTTCGTATGGAAATGACAGGTGCTCCCCATGGTGACACACTAGGAAGTATCAGTCCCAGGTCCAGCAACTACTTCAGTTGCATTTTCATCTCTTACAACTCTAGGGTCGACATCTGATAAGGCATTCTTGCTATCAGTTAGGTCCCCGGTTTCAGGTCTATGGTGAACTCCAATTCCCTTTCTGGCGACATCCTAGGTAACTCCTCTGGAAATACATCTGCAAACTCCTTCACCACCAGAAGGTGTTTTAGACCTTCCACTACTCCCTTTTCGTTTATCACAACGATCGCATAAATCTTGCACCCCTTGCGCATACTCTTCTCTAACTGTAAGGAAGAGATGAAGCTCAGGGAAACTCCCTGGTTCCATCCTACAATCACATGTCTCTGTCCTTCATCATCAACCAAGCTCAATCGTTTCGTCTTACAGTTGATTATTGCCCCATGCGATTCCAACCAATCCATACCAATCACGACGTCATAAGATCCTAATATTGTGACGTACAAGTTGACCCTCGTGACAAACTCTCCCAGGTTAAGGGCACAGCCCACCACTTTTCCTCTAACCTTCTGTTTGGATCCTGAAGCCATCTCTATGAAGCTAAACTCGTCCTGTTCGACTGCCTTTACCTTAATCCTTTTTAGTGCTGCACCAGAAATGAAACTCTCAGTAGCACCTGGGTCTATCAAAATACTAAGGGTCTGGTCAGCGACAGTACCTGTCGTCTCGAGCACAGTCGACTGATGCTCTGCCTGGAAGTTATTCACCGCTACATGAATCTGATGGGCCTTGCCCATATTTCCCACTGTAGTGGGTCCGACTGATCTGGATGCTCTGGTCCTCTCCACTGGAAAATCACACTGGTAGTGTGGCTCCCCACATGTCCAACACCCCTTCTTTAGCCCAGTAGTCCTGGTACCCGAAGTAGAAGATGATGGCCCACTGGCTTGGAACCTTGGTTTGTTCTGCTGAATAGGCCTAAATTGCTGCTGCTGTGAGAGACGCTACTGTTGGTGCTGTGGTCCCCGATAACGTGTCCGCTGCTGAGGTGGCGATCACCGGGGTCTGATGATATCTCAGCGTATGTCTCGCTGGTGTCTGATGCTGAAGTGTTCCAGATGAACTCTGCCTTGCTGGTCTAGCTGGAGTCCTAGTCTGACCCCCACTGATAAGCTCCTCCTCTGTTATGAGGGCCTTCTGGAGGGCATCATGCAAGTTTTGAGGCATCAAAATCCTAACCTTTGCACGCAGGATGCCGTTAAGGCCAAACGCGAACCGGTTCACCTTAAGTTTCTATGTGTTAAGGTGTGGAGCATACCAGAGAAGCTCCATAAAACATGCCTTGTACTTGGACACCGTACGACCTCCCTGTCGTAATGCGTTGAACTCGTTAAGCTGATGCTCAATGAATTCCTCTGAAGGATACCTCTCTCGAAACCGTTCCTTGAATAGTTCCCATGACACATCTTCAACGGCCATGTTCAGTTGCGGTAGGAGTGTCTTCCACCATAGAAGAGCACTCCCCTTCAGTTGAAATACTGCCATGTAGAACTTCATGTTGGAGGTATAATCGCGAAGTGCAAAGCACATAGCCATATTCTCCAACCATGCCTCGATGGCTGCGCTGTCTGGGGCACCAAAGAATTCAGGAAATTTGACCTTCTCAAGTTCACGATGAATGCTACCAGTAACGCCCGGTGCGTGCGGTGGAACCT
The DNA here is from genome assembly GCA_032191745.1 of Picea mariana. NCBI lineage: Eukaryota > Viridiplantae > Streptophyta > Pinopsida > Pinales > Pinaceae > Picea > Picea mariana. The sequence continues at coordinate 144,393 of JASDQU010101973.1, forward strand.
CAGTAGGTGTCGATGCCCTGGCTTCATCTCTGTCCAAACAGTTGATCAGTTCCTCGAACATGCGCTGGAAAGATCTCATCATCCCAATAACATCGCCAAATGCTATCTGCTCCTGTCCAAGAACTAGCTCGTCTCCGTGGGAGTTAGACCCCTATGGTGTGGATGCTACTAGAGACGTCGCACCTCCTCCCCTAGAACCCCATCATCTGCCTCCACAATGTCCTCTAACCATGATTAACTGCATGCACACAATCAACTCGATTAGCAACAGTATAATCAAATCATGTCAACGAAATCCATAGCGATCCCAAGTCGTGGGTCAAACCCTGCTCTGATACCATATATAACGATCCTCCTCGTTACAACGACAAATCTGTTGTAACAAGTGCAAAATTTATTTTTTTTTGTTTAAATTTTTATTTTTATATAATTTTTTTTTTATAGGATCTTTTTCTTAAGGTTAAACAAAATTTTACCCTAGAGAAGTTTTAGACTTAGGACTTAGATTCTTAACCGGGCAACAATTATTTAGGGAATTTGTTTAAGAATTTCTTAAGGCGTTAATGTCTTAGGGCCATCTAGGTTTGTTCCTTTGTAATCATCAACACGACATGCCCTTTACGATGCACTATGTGCTCCAAGGGTGCCACTCGCCTCTTGTGTCTCTTTTGCGCGATGTGCCTTTCAGGATGCACCACGTGCTCCAAGGGTGCCACTCACCTCTCGTGTTTCTTTTGCGCGACATGCCCTTCAGGATGCACCACGTGGTCCAAGGGTGCCACTCACCATCTTGACTGATTAGTAGACATCAATAACCCCTGGAGTAAACACTCCGCCAGGTGAACTTGTGGGAGACTAAGGAATAATGCCCCCACCTTATTGTGTGCCCCTTAGAATCATCGTAAGCAACTATCGCAGTCTGCCCTCACGGCATCGTGGATCCTCTCGAACTAGGTAATCGTTAACCTACAGTTCGAGCCACAGCGGGAGTGCTAGTAGGTTGTGACAGGGCTTCTGTCCACACCTCTCCCTCAACCTCTCTGGTAATTGTGTGTGGCCCCTTTACTCCATATCTGAGTCTAGTCGACAATCTATCGTCAGCCTGTATCATCAACAAACGCATCAGAACATGTCCACGTCATATCATCAAATCAATGTAATATGACAGTAAATAAATCAACCCAAATAGCACACTCCCTGACTCAATCCGGAGTTCGAGGGGTTCCATCGATGCCTCTGCATCCTCAAGGTCCAAAACCCTACACACTCAGTAAAACCGAGTCAATAGCACCTGTATATGTCAAGCAATAAAACATCATGTCATCCATCATAATGCATCATAAACAAGGATAAATGTTTTAATATCATAAAAGTCCAGATCACTTGCAAGCAAGTGTCCTCAAAGAATAATTTTACTCAGTGCGTCGGAGCGGGTTGTTACAAACTACTTTACCAAACTGAAAATATTTGTTTTTTATGAAATTGCTTTAAACAAAAAAAATGAAGTAAATATTTTTATCGTTTTTCCAAATCAAGTGAAAGGGATAAAATAACACTAAAACAAGACTAAAAAAGATCTTTGGCCCACTTTGAATCGTAGGGAATCACTGGTGAAACTAAGAAGGCAGATCTACAATTCAAAAACTTGCTTAAAACTATTTCAAAAGTAAACACAAGAAAATCAAGAAGACAAGTAAAATGAACTCTAAACCTAGTATATGGTTGTAAAACAAAGACTCTGGACTGATCCAAGAAACCACGAGAAGTGTGGAATTCAATAAAAGAAGAGGCCAACTCCCTCCTTTTCAAAAAAATTATTGAAACAAAGAAGTGGGATGTTCCATCGAAAATTTGCATATGTACGTGGGTTGTTTACTAAGAAGAGCATGTATATATGCGGGTTGACTTAAAATAGGGCGCATAACCTCTGTATATTTCCAAAAAAATAAAAGGTCAAACAGACTTACAGGGAAGGGAAAATTGGTATATCACTAGAAGGTGACCAGAATCCCTTGACATACTTAGAAAACTCGATATAAATTTGAAAGGAAAACAAACCAATCAAACAACCCAAGATCTCCTAAAAAACCCTACAGGCTTCCTCAGTATGGTCGCTAGTTCTGCTAGCGGAAAAAAMCCCCCTTTACCACACCAGATTTCATAATGTAGGTATACATATTAACTGTTTAAAAGTCAATTAATTCTCTAAACTACCCCAAACATACCAAAACTAATATAAATAAAGAAGGGAAAAAATATATCGGGTAACTATACCTCTAATCCGAGGTCTATTGATGACCTCCTCATGCTTGGTAGTTCCAATGAATGCACGCCTCCTCACAGGGCCAACCTGTATTCAAATATTGATAAAAAAAAAAATACAAGAATTCTATTACATATATAAGTTAGGGTTAGATGTTATAATGTGAAGCATAAATCAATAAAACTATTCAAGACACCATCGTTTGGGACAGGAAAATGTAATTATTTTATTTATAGCACAAAGATTATACCTTTACAATCTAAGTCAACCACCATTCCACGAACCTAGTCTAGGATCCTCTTCACCAAGCTCCAAGTTCACCTTGTATGAACTTCTCCTCTCAACCTTCTGATGTCTTCTTGGGAAGTGAATGGGTTAAATGGAGGAAGAAGGGGTTAATGAGGGAATGATGAGGCAATTTATCATAAAAGGAAACAAGATCTTGGGAAGGAAGGGGAAGTTAAATCAGGCATAGTTTCATTGTTCTTATGCTTAGATGTGAAATGATACCCCAACACCTCCTTTTATATGACAAAAGGATGGTTATTCGGTTGGGTGATGGGATATAGCAGGTGGATTAGTTGGGAAACTACCAATAGCCCGTCAATTTCAATGAATTCCTTGCAACTTTTTATTTCTTACAACTTTTTCAACTATATGCGGGATTTAATGGTGCATCATTCACATGTACACAAGTTGTAGTAGTGAAACAAGCATATGTACATGGGTATTAATGGTGCAGGGCACATACATCTTCTAAAAAATGGTTGTTTTAAAAGAGCAACTCAAAAGTGCTTTGGAAAAAAAATGCAAGTAAGAGGGACAAGGCCATGTATACATGTGTAGATAAACTTAGGGTTATAACAATACATTATTTTTCTCAAATTGAATTCAACAATGCATGGAATTGGCCCAAAACTAGCTGAAATGACTTAGGCATAAAATCATCATTGATAGCTTGGAAATTGGAATATAGAATCCATATGAATTAGGATCAAAGTAGACGATTCATTATTATTAGGGATTGGTATCTTCAATATAGTATTCCTCAATATATATCCTGATGTCTACAATAAGGGTTTTGAATGCGAGTCAACCTACCTATGGAGAAAATTTGTCTAGTTGAAAGTTGAAATGTGTATGAAGGGACTTGATTTGGCTTGCAATGAAGGTGATTCACAATTCTTAAGGGATTAGTGTTTTGGGGGGATGGATATTTTTTATTTAATGAATGAATGACATAATGATGCTTCGGTCCATTGTGAAAAGGCTATAAGGGTGGACTCCCATTTTATAGTTCTCCTCCCACGTGTAGGAAAGAAGGGTATATTTCCCCTATATAGTGGTCATATCTTGTGTATCTCAAAATGCCTCGACCCTTTCTAGATCATAAGTTGTTGGTATATTTTTCTTGTGATTTTTTATATATACGCATGGGTTATAATGACAGGGAGTTGGTTTAATCCTAGACCTACACCAAATCTCCCTAATGAGTTACCAATTCTCATGATTAAAATAAAAATATAAATTACAAAAAAGATGTCTCTAGTGGGGACATTATTTATAAAACCTATGATTTTATGTATGAGATAAATATTATTTTCAATGTGTTGAAGATTGGAAGGTGGCCAATGTAGTATACCTGAATTGTCATTAATAATTAATATACGTAATGGACCATTGTGAAGGGTGTGTATCTTCACTACAAATCTCTATATAAGCTCGAACATTCATTGTTCTAAGACCAACTCGAATAATATATAATAAATATGTATTTTATATATCTAGTCTTACTAGGTCTCCTCCAATTAGTAACAAAGATGAGATCTTGGCATATTTATTGTTTTAAAAAAATGTGCATTGCATTCCATGATATGTCTTCTCCATTTGTGAAGAAATTATCACACGGAGGATTAAAAATAAAAAAGGAAATACAAATCCTTATATATATGGAGGATAAGATTTAAAATTATTTACATAAAAACATGAAAAGGAAAAAGGTAAAAGTAATATTTCTTTAACTGGATGACAATATTTATAAATATTCACATAAAAGTTGATAAGGAATATTAAAATAAAAGTTAAAAAAAAAACAGAGACATGGAAAAAACTTTTAGATTTATGAGCCACTAAAGAAATCCAAGTGAGTGAAGCCAAAGTCAAGAGATGAAGCCCATGAATCAGCTCAAATAAAACATTTTAATATATATTAATTAAAATATTTAAATACATTTAACCTTTAAGGTGTAGCATTAAAAAGTTATTAAAGGGAACCATGAGAAATTCACAAACTTAAATGAAGGCCTCAGGTGCAACAAGAAATATGCCATCCAACACAAGCAATATGTCACCCAATAAAGAGTTAAAGGACAATTTAAATGAATTGGAAATCTTGGTGGAAGAGATCTATAGAAAAATCAGTGATGTAGATATAAAATAATTAAAAGGTTTGCCGGATGAGATCTCTAACAAACTTGACGATATAGATAAAACTTATAAAAAAATCAATGAGATGGATTATTTCTCTAAAAGACTTAGGGACATGGAACAAGGATTAAATACATGGGGAAAAACAATGATGATCTGATGGACCATGTCTCATCACTAGAAATTGGGAATAAGGAATTAAATAGCCACAATTTCCACTCTCACCAGTCCTTTTTTCCTCCCCCCAAACATTTGTACCATTTTGTATCCTTTAGCAGATTTATACACAAGTTAATATTTTATGTACCGAGATTTGATGGAGAATATGAAGGGGAAAGAACAAGATGGATTAATCTAATTTAATGCTAGTTTTATTTACAAAAAATGTGTGATGATGAGGATAAAATTAACTTTGCATCATTTCACTTAGATGAGGTAGAAAGTGATTGGTTCTTATGGTGGCACTCAAAATCCCAATTAAGGGAATGGGAGACATTTATGAAGAATTTTTTTAGTAGATTTCATAACATCAAGGAAAATGAATTATTTTCCAAACTCACTTGATTACAACAGGTAGGAGCAGTGGATGAATTATTTAACTAGTTGCATGTGTTAGATACATGTGTAATTGATTTATCAAATGATCAGTTCCTACAAATTACCATATCGGGGTTGAAGGAAGACATAAGAAACAAAATTAAACTAATAGATATGAAGGATGTGGACTAACTGGGATTAAAATCCAGGGTGGAAAAAAAATTGGTGTTCTTTCAGTGACCTCCTTGGTTTCAATTTTAAGAACCATTATCAAGGTTTACTCCCACTTACAAAGGAAATCCACTAGTTAACATAGAATATGACAATATTCATTGTTTTATATGTCATACACCTAACTAGATGCCAAGCCAAAAATGCAAAGGAAAACAATTCTATATGTGTGAAATAGAGAGTGATAGAGACAGTGAAAAAGATTCAGAAGATTCTAATGAAAACTAAAAAATCCAAAAAAATATAGCCATAAAAATAAGAATGATTCGAGGATGAATCATTTTGAGGATGGATGGCCTGTATTATAAGTAAATTCTCATTAATAATTAATATATGTAATTGGTCATTCCGGAGGGTGCATCTCTTCATTAAAAATATTTATATAAGGTCGGTCATTCATTGTTGTAAGAATTATTCGAATAATATATAATAAATATGTATTTTGTATATCTAGTCCCATTGGATCTCTTCCAGCCAATAATTGACAAAAGACTAGGTCAATGAAGGGTTCTTGGGAGGTATTTTTTTTCCATTATGTTCAGAATGCCTTCTTTTCAAACCCATGTTATGCATGAGATAAAGATTTTTTTTATGCGTTGTTGAAGATTGGGGTTGGCCAATAATTGGAAAAGAGCATGGTAAATGAAGGGTTGTTAGGAGGTTTTTTGTTTTCCCTTTTTGTTCAAAACATTTATGTTTTAAATCCACTTGTCTAGCTGTATTAACATTGAAATAAGTTCAAAATAAGTTATCAATTTAAATTTATTTAATTTTGGATTTATTAAATATAAAAATGATTTTAGAAAATTGAAGTGAAAATATTCATATACCTAAACAAAATCTCAAGTTAGGATGAATTTGCACTTATGTACTTAGATATATATAATATTTTGTTTATATGGATTTTGATTATTATTAAGTTAGACATTAAATTTATTATTACTTATTTTTACTTTTGTATAAAATATGATAGTTATTATTAAAAATATGTTGCAATACGGTTATTTGAAGGTATTGAATCCACATTTTGAATTAAATTAACATTTTTGTCAATTCAAAGTTATAAAATTTGTAAAGATTACCTAGCCATATTCTTAATATATCAATCGAGTAAAAGTAAAAAAACATGGAATTTTTGGTTTCGTCCATTAAAATTGTGTTTCAATAAATGTTATATATACATAACTAATATATATTAAATCTATAACTAGTACAAACTCATGGTAATGAGCATACTTTATACTAGAAAATGATCAAGTTAAATTAAAAAACATTGTAATACAATTGTTTTAAATTTTTTGTGGCTTTGACGTGCATATCTTCCAAACAACCTCTTCAAGCATCAATAGGGAACCTCTCATATAGATTTGTAATAGTAGTATTGAGTTCAGCTATTCCATTCACCAATTCTAAATAATTAAATCTTATGATATCTATTCCTTTTTCAAACGCCAAGAAAGTTATCGACTTAACGAGAACTGTGAGCTCAAAACGAGAACTTTGGCCCAAAAAATCCATATTTTTGCATAAAAAACATCAAAAAAAAAACCCAAATCAAAAGGTGGTGCTACTTGTAGCACCAATTTTTTAAATGGTGTAAAAAGGATAACATTTTTCAAACATGGCCTTCAAAACTGAGACAATAGCTCGAAACACCTAAAAACATTATGTTACATAATTGTTTTTTCCAAAACGATAAAATTTTCGATAATTTGAAATTGTTTTTTAGTAGTTGGTACCATTAAAACCAAAACCTAAAAATTAACCATCAAATTGAAAAGCACTGCTACTGGTAGAAGCCATTCCAAAATTGGGATATGGAAATGACACAATTTTATAAAGTGGTAAAATAACTCATCATTACTGTAAACAAAATCACAAAATGAACACTTAAATGCTTAATTTTTAAATATTACTTTATCACTCAGAGAAAAAGGTAATACATAATGCCATGAAAATATCATTGTATAATTTAAACATTCAACATCACTTTTTGATATTTTTTTACTTTTAATAAATAAAAAAATACAAGTTACATTTAATGAAACATATATTATTTCTTAAAATTATTGTTATATTGTCCATATTAAAAACACACGAGCTAAGAAATTTCATGATATTCTCCATAATAAAAACATATAATTCATAAAACATAAAAATGATTCATAACTTCATGTAATATCATATGTAAGTTCAATTCTAATTACTAGTTACCATACAAAAATCATATGGAGCACAAATACATAAAATGTTTCATACACGTATTCAGATTGACTCATGAATTTTGAAATACCATCAGAGTCTACATTGTCTTCAGATGAATGTTTGGATGAAGATGTAAATGATCCATAGTATTCTCTATTGTCGATGATTGCACCATCTGAGTCTCCATGCATTCCCAACATTTCAGATGTCAAAAGGGTAAAATCATGAAGGTGGGTAACACTTTTGTGAGAATCAGGTCCCCAAAATTCCTAGTGACAGTTTTTTGGTCGAACTACTAATTCTCTCAACTGAAAGACAAGTGATTTCGGTCGAACCCTTAGACATCAAATCAAACAGTATTGTGATGAAAACCTCGACTATCATGTACCATATTATACAGACAATTTTTTTTATCCGGTAACATATTTTTGGACGAATGATGTTTCAGCCGAAGGAAGTTGAACAACACTTTCCATCTGGTAACATTGTTTTAGTCGAAATGTGTTTCGGTCAAAAACAATTTTCTTCCGAAAAGATCTTTCAGCCGAAAATAGTTGTATATATCCCCCACACATTGGTCATTTGATACTTTTTTGAATTGTTGATAGTATGTTGGTTGTTGTTGTTTGGTGTTTTTTGTTGGTAGTGGTTGCTCCTAGCAGTGGTTGTTGCTGGTGTTGGTTGTTGTTGGTGATGGTTTATATTGGTTTTTGTTGCTTGTTGTTGTTTCTTTCTATTTCTTACTTATGTTTCTTGTTGTTGCTTAAGGTTCAAGGTAGTTCTAAACCATTTTCTTAAATTAATTTAAATTTGATTTATTTATATATTTTATGTTTTAGTAGGTGGACAGGGTCGAAAACAGACCTAGATAGAATCGAATTGGCCATGTACAGAGACATGGATGAATTAGGCCATGTCCATGTATAGGGATAGGCTTGAATTTGTCCCTGTCCATGTACATGGAGAAGCCCAAATTCGGGCTTGTCCCTGTACATACACAAGGATGAATTCGACCATGTCCATGTACATGGACATGGTTGAATTCAGGCTTGTCCCTATGCATGGACATGGTCGAATTGGACCTATTCACATATAGGGTCAGACCCATAAGAACTATTTATTATTTAGATCATTTTAAAATATAAAACTCATGTTACTTATTATGTTTTCATGTAACGAACCACCTCGTTACGACGATGAACATCTTATAACAAGTAAATTTTTTTTTTTTTTTATGTGTGCACATGTGTACAAGGGTAATAAACACATTCGACTCTGTGTCGCCACCCGGCGACAAACAAGACACATACAACGACAAATCACAACATGACAACCTAAGACACACATCAAGTATCTGCATGCAATGAACGACAATCAATCGACAAATAAATAAGACTGACTAACCATCCTTCCTACCTTGCAATGGTTAGGACCTCCAAGACACATAAGCAATGCTCAAGCCCAAGTTCCCATTGATTTTGACCATTTAAGGTCTCAGGGATGGCGACTATTCTGAGGAACAAGGAGGTGTCTACATCCCACTAACACAATCTAGACCAAAACTAAATATGCAAAATCAACAAACATCAATAACGATTGTTGTGTGATAAAGTTCTATTAATCAACAAAGAGCACATGAATTCCATGGTGAAAGAGAATTTGATTACTAAATCCATCATGAAATGACATATATAAGAGCGCTATGAAATCAACTTTATTTTAATTCAAGATGCAAAGGTAGCCATCTACTTTACTTCAAGTGCGGGATAAATCATTCATTAAATTCCACTGTAGCTAACACTTTAAATGAGTGTAGCATGGATGAGGACCACCTTTCATTTTTAAAACAAAAAATCCTATTAGCTTAAATCAATAGTTTTACTAAAGTGGTAGTTGTGATTGTGCAAAATTTTCTTTTAATTCAATAACATCAAGTAAAATAGTTTAATAATGAGAACATTCTTAAAGTTTTAATAACTTTAAAGGAATCAAGAATGATCTAAATAAACCCTAAATGTCTATCTTAGTGGGTATTATCTATGATATATAATTTATTACCTTCTTAAAATTCCAAGGGTGGATTTAATTAGGTGTTATGGCAGTTAAGCTACACAAATTTTCCAAACTAAAACACTAATAAAGGGAACCCAAATTTTTGGGCATCTGCATAAAAGTTTGTTTTGGGGTGAGTCGAAGAGTTATTAAATTATTTCCACCTCTCAAAAGTAAGAGGGCTTACATTGCAGAGTTAGCTAGCTAGAAGACTCCACTAAACAATGATTAAAACAATACACAAATGATATTAACCAATACCTGCTAAAATTTATTTTAGGACCATTTCTTTTATTCCAATTTATAGATAAATTCATTAGATTATTAGATTCTCAACAATTACGAACAAATTGTTGACCTGCGAGAAATTATATAACTAAAATTTCTCTGTCAGAGATCTTTACAGTAGTTATCAATTGACTGGAAGGGAGAACTAAATCGCAGATAAATCAAGGAGACGTGGAAGCAAAACAAGGAAGTAGAACTGCGGCAACCTCTACTTAAAGGACCAATCTCACCTCAACTAACGATTCTGGAAACATTAATTGTTACCTTCAGGACTTCCCTCATCTGACCAACACAAACCGCCAGGGAAGGAGAAAATTAAGGGCATATTATTGATATTAAATAATTATTGAGATGGTTGAGCACCCCTGCGTTTTCCAAGTTCAACAGTATACCCCAGCGTGGTATCGCTCTCTATAGATTTGGAAAGGCACACTCGTCATTGAAGAGTGTAAAAATCTAAGGATACGGGGTAAATGTAAAAGGTTGTCATTAAATAGAAATGCAGTCTCCTGCCAATTAACACAATCGCCTGGTCGTTAAATACGTTCACATATGCCAATGCACCAAATTGGAATGGCCAGGAACCGCAATCGCATGCCAATAATTAAATTCGCAATGTCAATACACCAAATGTCAATTGTTGGGTATGCAATCGTAGGTTATTAATAATTTCACAAATGTCATTACTCTAAAATGCAACTGCCAGTAAATGCAATCGCAGGCTATTCATCAATTTCAGAAATGCCATTACCCCCATCACAGAATGAATTTGAGATTTTTTTTTTTTTTTTCCTTATCTAGTTAAATAACAGAAGTAATAGGTATTTATCGATTATAGACGAATTCGCTATTACATCCATTACAGAAGAGTTCAAAATTTTTATTTATTTATTACCTATGTAAATAACAGAGGTAAAATGTTTATATTTATTATYGTATGAATTCATCATTACAACGTATTATCTATGTAAATAATAGAGGTAAAATATCGACGCATTATCTATGTAAATAACAACGCATTACCTATGTAAATAATAGAGGTAAAATTACAATGCATTATCTATATAAATAACAGAGGTAAAATACAAAGCATTATCTATATAAATAACAGAGGTAAAATTTCAACGCATTATCTATATAATTAACAATGCATCCATGTATATACGACCATGCATTATAACTATATCAGTGATTGTCAATGACTGTAAAACTATACAACATTAATTTAAATGTGAATATACCACATCCAAGAAAATACAACACAAAGAGTAACGCAAAAGCATAAAGATCCAAACCAAGCAACAGTAAAACCCAAACCAGAACACTGACCACAATAATTTTAGGCAATCAATTGAATGGGAAAAGCTCAAGGCAGAATTCATCCATTTACAATCAACATACAGATCAAGCATATGCTCCTAATGCGTTCTACTCTATAAAATGAATGAGTGTACCATTTCCTTATCGCCCACCTTGAATGACGTCCGTGTGCTCCGCGTTGCTCCCGCTTGCCGACCGTCGAGACTACACCGATACCTCCCAGCCAACGCTAGGGGTACTCTGCTTGCCCCTTAGCCCCCCGAGCCGCAAAGGGTCCACACACTATCCAGATGGTATGTCTAGCTCCCAGCTCGTCTCGCAAGGCCGAGCTACCACTCCTCTCCGAGCTGGGAAATCCCAACTCCCACAAGTAAATCAATCAAGTCACTAATCTGGAAGCATAACTTTACGCTAACAGTTGATCCCCTTCTTCCTTATCCTCCCTCTCTTTTATAGAGTTTTCGAACTTCCATTCTTTCCCTAAATCTCATTTAATTTAAGTTTTAATAAAAATCTTCTAAAAATTCTCCTTCGTACAAGTGTCATCCATCCCCCACTTTCCTCCAATAATTATTTTCTTTAATTTATTGATTGTCTTATTTCCCTCACCCACCTAGAGTTACTCCTAAAATTACTCCTAGGTGTCCCTAGATTCCCTTATAGGTTTTAAAGGCTTTTTCTATTATGAAGTTGTTATTTTAGTTTAATTTAGAAGGTTCTTAAATGCAGATTCTTTACTAAGTTGACCTCCCTCTTTTTACCATAAGTTCCCCTCTTTCCCTTTTTATGTTTCCTCATTCCCTAGTTTCCTAATTTTTATATTTCCTTCTTTTCCCTTTTTATTAGAGCCAAAAATGACAATTGTGCAAGTTAACCTCCCTTCCCTTTTATCATTAATTTAGTATTTTTTTTTTTAAACTATCATAAGTTAAAGTAATTAATTGCCTCTTTAAGTTTTACATCCACACATTTTATTTAATTCTTAATCTCTTCATGTTACCAAAATTTTTATGAAAACCCACACTTATTACTTAAGTGGTTTTAAATTTTATAATTTTATTTTACATATATATTTTTTTTCTTTTATAAAGGTAGACAAAATTTTACCCCTAGCGAAGTTTTAGACTTAGGACTTAGATTCTGAACTAGGCGACATTTTAATTAGGGAAGTTGTTTTAAAATTTCTTAACGAGATATTTGTCTTAGGGCCATCTAGGTTTGTTCCTTTATCATCATCAACGGGGTGTGCCCTTCAAGACGCACTACGTGCTCCAAGGGTGCCACTCGCCTCTTGTGTTTCTTTTGTGCGACGTGCCCTTCAGGATGCACCACGTGCTCCAAGGGTGCCACTCACCTCTTGAATGATTGGTAGACATCAATAACCCCTAGAGTCAACACTCCGCCAAGTGAAATTGTAGGAGACTTAAGGATTCTAAGGAATAAGGCCCCCACCTTATTGCACACCCCTTAGAATCATTGTGAGAGACTATCACAATCTTCCCTCACGGCATTGTGGGTCCTCTCGAACTAGGTAATCATTAACCTACAGTTCGAGCCATGGTGAGAGTGCTAGTAGGCTGTGGCAGGGATGCTATCCACACCTCTCCCTCAACCTCTTTGGTAGTCGTGTGTGACCCCTTTACTCCATATGTGAGTCTGGTTGGCAAGCTATCATCAGCCTGCATCACCAACAAATCATGTCAGAACATGTCCACATCATATCATCTAATCAAAATTTATTAATATCACAGTAAATCAATCAAGCCCCAATAGCACATTCCCTGACTCGATCTGGAGTCCAACGGGTTCCATCGATGTCTCTGCATCCTCAAGGTCCAAAACCTTGCATACTCAGTAAAACCGAGTCAATAGCACCTGTCTATGTCAATGTAGTAAAACAACATGTCATCTACCCATGATGCATCATAATCAAAGTCAAATGTTTTAATATCATAATAATCTGGATCACTTGCAAGCAAGTGTCCTCAAAGAATAAGTTCACTCAGTGCACCAGAGGGGTATGTTACATACACCCCCTCTTGGTCTAAACTTCGTCCCAAAGTTTCTCAGCATAAATACTGAAATAAGTGTATCACAGTATCATATGTCTATCTATCAAACAAAAATGGAAACTACTGGTGCATATCATATGCGTCCTCC
>JASDQU010101973.1:196458-208762 GCA_032191745.1 Picea mariana
AACCAACTTTAGATCTATATAAAATAGGGTTGTTTGAGGCCATGGAGGACAATCAAGGAGCAGTCAGAGTAGAGTTATGCTGAAGAGAAGCCAAGCCAAAGCCATTTTTATGCAGGGAAGCTATTGAAGAGCAGACGCTGTCGTGTCATTTCTGGGAGATCTGGACGTCCATTTTGTGTGCCATTTTCTTTGCAGGTTTCTTGAGATCAGGAAGAACATGCCCAGATCAGTCTTGTAGCCAATTGGCACTGCAACAATGTACTTTTGAGCTTTTGAACATAAATAACGAAGCCTCCCCCATAAAGACAAAGGCCCAAAGACGTAGACAGAGTTGTGCCGAACTCCGTTATCAATCTGCATGTTATGGTTTGTTGTCTATTATTTCATTTCAGATCTGCATATGTGTATATGGCTATCATAATTCCTCTTCTTTCCTCATTCTTTCACTAAGTTTCTCAAATGGTTAATTAACGCATGCAAAATTAAAACTCAACCATAGTCTTTAAAAGATCCTACGAATCACGTTGTATCAGAGCTAGTTGACATTTGGATTTGAGTTTTGCATGTTAACCAGGGAAAATCTATAGCGTGGTGAAGGTGAGCTTGTTGCAGAGAATCCATTAATTGGATTGAGAAAGAGAGCTTCTCACAGCGAGAAGATGGCATCGGAAGAAGGGATTTCTCAAGATGAGAAAGAATTCCGAAAAACATTCCATGCTATGTCAGAGATGGTGAAAGTTTTGTACGAGGATTACTTAGAACGAAAGAGACCAGTTTGGGTGATTCTTCAACGGGAAAAAGTGAAGAGGAAGAGGACCATCATCAGATTCCTTCTTCACCTCCATCAACACCTCCTTCTCCTTCTTCTTCAAGTTCAAGTTCTAAATCTAATGGAAAGAAAAATGTTCATAAGAATAAACATGAAATGCCATTGTTAAAACTTGATGTCAAATTTGAGTTGCCCATAAATTATGGTGAAGTAAATGCAGAAAAAATTGACAATTGGATCAGGCAAATGGAGCTNTAATGGAAAGAAAAATGTTCATAAGAATAAACATGAAATGCCATTGTTAAAACTTGATGTCAAATTTGAGTTGCCCATAAATTATGGTGAAGTAAATGCAGAAAAAATTGACAATTGGATTAGGCAAATGGAGCTATACCGCAGTGTGCAATAGATCAAAGATGAGGCCACACAAATTAAGTTGGCATCTTTGAGGCTTGCAGGTACAACTCTTATCTGGTGGCAAAGCAAGCTGCAAAAGGGAACACAACATGTGCGTAATGTATTTCCATCATGGAAGAGTTTCATTTCTGCACTTAGGAAACAATTCTATCCTTTGGGTTAAAAGGAAAAAGAAATAATTGAATGGCAATCTTTAAAACTAAGAAAAGGACAAACAGTACAAGAATACACCGATGGATTTCAAAAATGGCATTAATGTTAGATATCCCTTTGCAAACACAAGAAACTCTTATGAAGTATATAGGAGGTTTGCCTGCGCATATTAGAAAGATTGTTTTCATGTTTGGACCCACTAACCTTGATGAGGTTTATGTTCTAGCTACGTATATTGAAGCAGGGAAAGCAGGTATGTCAGGGGAATCACCATATTCAAGCAAAGAGGACAAGAGGAAAATGCATGGCAAGAATGCTAATGCAGTGACGAGGAAGGAAGGAAAGCCCTCTTGCAAGCATTGCAAGAAAGAAGGACATGATGAGGAAAAATGTTGGTAGTTGCATCCCAAGAAGAGGCCAAAGTGGTTCAAAGAAAAGAAGGGAACGCAAACAATGGCAACAACATCAAAACCCATAGACTTGGGATCAGACTCAGGTGATGAATCAAAGATTTCATTGGTTCGTATGACAGGTAAAATTGTTGAAGACATTGATTGTAGAAACAAGTTGTTTCATATAAGGGTAATCATGCAACACACTAAGATAGACACATTAATCGACAGTGAATCTCAATCTAATCTAATCTCAGAAGAATTGGTTAAGCAATTGGGATTAAAAACACAACCACATCATAAGCCTTACACACTTAAATGGATAAGCAATCATCATCAAATGCACATAACAAAGCAGTGCACAATCAAATTTGCAATTTCATCTAAGTATGCGGACGAAGTAACATGTGATGTAGTGTCGTTAAGACAATGTGGAATGGTCTTAGGTAGCCCATATTTATATGATCGTAAGGTAATCTTCTACAGGACAAAGAATCAGTATCAATTCACTAAAGAAGGTCATGATTATGTGGTTCATGCTCATCATGTTAAAGAAAACAAAACACTTCAAACAATGGAACAATTAAATAAGGTAGTGCAAGCAAGCAACAAACCAATAATTGTTTCAAATGAAGTAATTGATCTTAAGCAAGAACAAGGCATGGTTGTTGAATGGAAAATCAATCATAAGTTGCTTCAAGATAAGCTCATGTCATGCAAATACTTCAAGTATATCAGCTCATTTGCAGTCATCTTTTTGATGCTATCATTAGAAATATTTTCTACATGGATGATAGTGGCTTTAGTAAGATGTATCAGGGTTCAACTGGATAATAATATACTGTCAGTTGTCATGATTGTGTTACAATTGATCTTGATGAGACAGGTGCATAGGACAGAGTTCAGAGATGGAGGACAAGCTAGGTGGCCTATCCCGAGCTTGTTGACTGGTCAATAACCTTTTGGGGACCAAAAGGTTTTTTTGTGGGGAGGTGTGATCCAGAATCGGATCCAGAAGCCTGACATGGCTTAAAAATGCTCAAAAATGAAAGTGCTTGGAATCCAAAAAAACTAATGCCATTGCATCTGTCTCCTCTTCGTGATTCCGGTGGTATATTTGCTTCGTCAAATGGGCTCCGTATGCGAAAGTTATCATGTTCTGATCGGAAGCCCAAACAGGTCAAAGGTCAAAGGTCAACTGGTAAAAAATTCAATGCTGATATTAGCATGACATCAACATGCTGACTGTGTAGGAGATGATGTGGCACTCTCTAGCTGATGGTGATTGGGTAGGTTTACTGATAGGGCAGACATGTGACAGGAAACTGGACCAGTCAATGATTGACAAGTGGCATTAGTTCGTCAAATGGAGAAGTGCCACGTGGCCCAGTCATGGGCAGCCACGCGGCACCCAGTCAGCTTGTCGACAATGTGTGGCAATTTCCAAAAATGTTTTGTGGTCATGGGTTTTGAACCCACAACCAACCACCAAGCCTAAGCACTTTCATGTACAACCCAACACCAATGCACCCACGTATCACTTGTTTAAGCAAATGTAGTTTAATTTATATAAAGTTGATATCTATATTATGGAGGGCGAAAAGGGGCTGGGGCTAAGCCCCAACCCACGGTTGCACATAATTCTATGACCATAGGTAAAGGGGCGTGGGTGTGGGAAGTTTTTCATAACCACTAGCACATGAATTTAGCACCCTTTCCACCTTTTATTTGGGAGCTAGAACCTTGGGGTAGGCACACCCTAAGGGCGCAGTCCAATGGATAGAAGCATTCGACCATGGATTTCGGTAAAGGGGCCAGCACTCATCCTTTTAGGCTGGTGCTTGGCCACATAAAAGCCGTATGGCCGAAAACAAGGGGGCGCATGCCGTATGAAGGGTGCTAATGCCCAAATTTACACAAAAGTGGGTTTTTCCCAATGTTTTGGGATTTTTATTTGATTTATTGCCTGTTATTATTGGATTTTCTCCATTTTTGGGAGATATTGGGCATTTTTGGAGCCCAAATTTTGGGAGGAAGTTGGAGATGGATAACCAACTTTAGATCTATATAAACCAGGGCTATTTGAGGCCATGAAGGACAATCAAGGAGTAGTCAGAGTAGAGTTATGATGAAGAGAAGCCAATCCAAAGCCACTTTTATGCAGGGAAGCTATTGAGGAGCAGATGCTGTCGGGCCATTTCTGGGAGCTCCGGATGTCCATTTTGCGTTCCATTTTCTTTTGCAGGGTTTTTGAGATCAAGAATAACATGACAAGATCATTCTTGTAGCCAATTGGCACTACATCGATGTACTTTTGAGCTTTTGAACAGAAATAAAGAAGCCTCCCCCACAAAGACAAAGTCCTGGAGACGTAGGCAAAGTTGTGACGAACTTCATTATCAATCTATATGTTATGGTTTGCTATCTATTATTTCATTTCAAATATGCATATGTGTATATGGCTTTCATAATTCATCTTCTTTCCTCATTCTTTCACTAAGTTTCTCAAATGGTTAATTAACGCATGCAAAATTAAAACTCAACCATAGTCATTAAAAGATCCTACGGATCACCACCAATCTCACTCTCGCTCTAATTTTATCTCCCCCTCCTCCTCTCTCTCTCTCTTTCCCACCTTTCTTCTCTCTCCCTCTTTTTCTTCCACCCACCATACCTCTCTCTCTCGCTCCAACCCTCTCTCCCTCCCACCCTCTATCTTCCCTTCTCTCTTCGACAACTCTCTCTCTCTCTAACTCACTTTATCTCTCTCTCGATATCCTTGTTCCCTTTTCCCCTCTCTCATTCTCTCCCTCTTCCCCTCTCTCAGTCTCTCCCTCTTTCCCCCTCTCCCCACCCCCTCTCTCTTTACCTGTCTCTCTACCTATGTATATCTCTCCCTATGCCACTCACTCTCACCCCCTATCTGTCCATATTCCTTCCTTTGCATCCCTATATTTCTCTCTCTTTCTCTCTCCCTCCCTCTATTAATACCTCACTACACCCCACTCTCCATATCTCTCTATTTGTCCCCTCCTCCCTCCTTCCCTTACTTTCTCTCTACATCTATCCTCCCTCCCCCTCACTCCCTCTCGTTCCTTTTATCTCACTCCCTCTACCTCTATCCTCTCTCTATCTCCCGCCCCCCACCATTGGCTCCTTATTTTCTCTCTCTCCATTTCTTTCTCTCTTCACCTATATCTCACTTTGACTCCCTCCCTATCTCTCTCTACCTCAATCTCCCTTTCTCTCTCTCTAACCATGCCCCTTTCTCCCTACCTCCCTATGTCTTCCCCCTTTATCCTAATATTGAAACATACTTCTCCAAATATGATAATGGTGTAAATATTCCCACAAAGAGGTAAACGATACCCTTGGGAAGTTACACATGTTGTTTGAAGTTGTTGTATGTTTCCTTAGATTCATGAGTTCAAGGTGTTGTTGGTGGCCTTAAATGCATGAGTTAAAGTTGTTGTTGATTTTCCTAGAGTATGGTTGGGGATGTTGGTGCCAATAGGTGGTTTTGATAAATAAGTATGTGTCCTAGGGTCTTGTAAATGATAGGCACTAATTTTTCATTATTCCAGGGGGGAGGCTAGGACCCCCTTATTTGAGGTTCAGGGGTTGGAGCCATGGATACAAATTTGCATGGTTGTTCCTTCACAAGTTTAAAACATACATGGATGGAACAAAAAATTATTTATCACCACCTAGGTTATATAGATACCTATGATCAATGGGTCTTACCCCGACTCCATGGTTTCCCACATCGTTAGTTATTCAGAGTAGATGTGTGTATGAATGATCTTGGAAATTGTCTTTGACACAAAGACAAAGGGAAATTGATTGGAGGATATAGGAATGTGAACATGCATGTTCTAAAGCATGTGCACTCTTCTACTTAGAAATGTGCATGTGTTCCTAAGAACATCCATGCTCAACATAGGAATGTGCATGCCTTCCTAAAAATCCTAGTTGGCAAGTGTGTGTGCCGGTTTCATGAGCACTGAGGCTCTAGCATTAAGAACACATGGGAATTTTTAAGAATGCACGCACATTCCTATGCTCTACCTGGTTAGTGTTATCTTTGGCCTTTGTTGGAGAAGGAACACAATTACTTGCATATATGTTGGTCATTGGGGTTGACTCAATTTAAGATACACACCATTTATGTGACTTCTTAGTATGTAAGTGTTAAGGCTATACATCCTTTATTTGAGCCCTCACTATATAAGTGTTAAGTCGTGTACTAATTACTTTAAAAGATCTATAAATCATTAGTAATGGGTTGAAATATTTTAATTTACTTAAAATTACAAGAAGATTTACAAAAAATACATAGTAACAATGTCTTTTATTTCTTTTGAACTAAAATTGAAAATAAAAATAAAAAACAAAATCACTCTAAATATTTCATTTTAATAATTTAATATTTTATAGTTTTGATTAGTTATTAGTCCCTGCCGAAGGCGTACAAGGACTATAGCAATTCATAATTCATTGACTTCATATTAGTTTGTCCTTTGACTAAAAATATTTTCACAATATCTATTTTTGGAACTAGGGAACTAAAAACATTGATTTTTTAAGAATAAAAAATACCATGTATGTGATGATCCTATTGGATAACATATTGGAGGTCTTATTGATGGCTTCACTATTCCCAATGTTTTATATGTTAGCAAATCCAATTTTTTTGATCATATACGGTCTTTCTGAATTTTTACTTTTTTCTCGAAATGTTTGGATATCCAAAGTTTTGAAGATAGTGTCATTTTTTATTTTATTTTATTAGTTGACTTCATATTAGTTTCTCCTTTGAATACATTTTTTTTTTCATAGGCTCTATTGTTCGAACTATTGTTACTATTTTTTTTTATTCTTATAAAATAATATAATAAATATTTTTTCGTACGTAATAGACTTGCCATGGTGCATTATTGCTTAAATGTTTACAGAGTAGTCCTAAAAGACTTAAATGTTTACCTAATAGGCCTCATAGCCTTAAATGTTTACTTAACAGGCCTATTACAATACATTTTCCTCCATTTTTTTATTTTTATATGCAATGTTCTCTGTAGTGAATATGGACAATATTGTTCTTTAGCAACATTATTGGTTCACTGGTTCATGCTTGCTCCTTGCTTGTTCATTCATTTCTTGTTTTCCTGTTGTTGTTGTTCTTGTTTGGTTGTTGGTCGTGTTGTAGTTTTCACACTTGGGATTCTTCGACCACGATTAGAACTGGCCTTCTGTCATTCCCCATTGATGGGTGAGTTTCAGTTTCATGTTTAGCATCCATTTTTATTTGAAGTTTGCAGGTGAGAAATTTGACTACTGGGAATGCCTGAGTCAAAATCCTCTTGCAGAACAACTTTGTATGTGAGAATAAAATACGATTTCCTTTTTCCTATACGTCACTGTGGCTATGATGGAGGTAGGTTATGTGTCAAACATTGGTGATCAAGAATGAGATGAAGACATCATTACAGTCCTGCTTCTTTGGTCGTAGTAATCACATACAAAGATGGACTACTAGAGGATTTTGATCGCTCCCAGTATTGAAAAATACCATTCCTGAAAACTATACCTTTCTTAATTTCTTGCACAGTGGCAGACCTTTGGACGGTCCTCACAGCCTAAATTTTTTGGTTAAAAGATGTGCTACAATACATTTTACTCCAATTTTTTTGATACAATCTTGTGTGCAGTGAATTTGGCCAATATTTTTCTTCATCGACGTTCTTGGTTGGTTGTTTGGTGCTTTCTCCTTGGTAAGTTGGATGTTTCTTATTGTTGTTTGATTCAACTTTGCAGGTTTGAGGTCCTACAGTTGCAGTCGGGCCTTTTGGTGCTTCTTCATTGGGTTTTTATTTGTTGCTTGCTCTTGTTTTCTTCAACTTTTCAAGGTTGATGTCCTGCATCTGTAGTTGGAACCATTGTTGCAGTTTCTGGACCAAGGGCTACACTTCTTTCCTTCTCCATTCACTAGTGGGTCTCGATTTTTTTTCAGTTTCATTCTTGCATTGCTTGACATGACTATTGCAATACATTTTCGTTCTTTATTTTTTCTTCTACAATGTTTTCTACAGTGAATATGGGCGATATGGTTCCTTGGTGGCATTCTCGGTTCACTGGTTGTTGCTTTCCCATTTCTTATTGACTGGTTTCTTGTTTTCCTATTGTTTTTGTTGTTGTTTTTTTCATTCCCCATTGATGGGTGGGTTTCACTGCTATACTTACGTTTTTATTCGTTCCTTGCTATTTTCTATTTCCAGTTTGCAAGTTAAAATTTTAAATGTTGGAGATGCCTGAGTCAAAATCCTCTTCTAGAACATCTTCATATGCGAAGAGAAAATTTTCTTTCCTTTTTTATATGTCATTGGATGTTATGGAGGTGTTCCAATTGTGAATGTATAATTCCAACCATCCAAAACTACTACTTCCTTAAATGTTTGCATAGTAGGAGGCCTTTGCACAATCCTTACAGTGTTGCATGTTTACCTTCCATGCCTCACAACATGAAATGTTTTCTTAACAGGTGTGTTACAATATGTTCCTCTGATTTTTTTATACAATCTTGTCTGCAACAAATTTGGACAATATTGTTCTTCACCGACATTCCTGGTTGACTAGTTGATGCTTGCTCGTTGGTTCGTTGAATGTTGTTAATGTTGTTTGATTCAACTTTGCATAGTTGAGGCTCTGCAGCTGCAATTAAGCCTCTTTGTACTTGTTTCTTCACAAACACATATCCACTTCGAGAATGCAAATTGGAACATGGTTTTACAATTGACTCACCAAAAATACTATTAAGATAAAATAATATGCAAAATTTTTGAATGGATATAAACAACATGTCTTTTGACATGAACCAGAGTTTTTCGAGGTCCAACTATATTTCATAGCTGAGAATGTTTTTCCCATATTTAATGTCATTCTATGGATTCATATTTATGAGATTAAGTGTTGTTGTGTGTGGGATAAAGTTCTTGTCTCGCTTTCTTTTTCCTCTTCTAAACTTGCCAGCCTTTCCCTTTTGTTCTTCTCCTCTATTATGCATTTCTTGTTCTATAGTTTGTCATGTTTATGTTCTCACGGGTTCCTAGGGTGGTGAACTGACAAATCATCATCTCTCTATATATATTCATATCATGAGTCCGACCGACCATCATTCGTTTTCATACTTAGCCAATTTATTCTAAAGTTGTCAGTTTTCCCTTTTGTTCTTCTCCTCTATTATGTGATTTTGGTTCTATACTTTGTCATGTTTCTATCCTTGCGGGTTCCCAAGGTGGAGAACTAAAAAATCGTCATCTTCATCTATATATTCACATCACAATTCCGACCAATCATCGTTCATTTTCATACTTAGCCAATTTTATGAACGCAGGTTCATGGATAGGTGTTATCGAACTCTGGTGCCCCGTGTTCGGGGTATACATATGGAAACCAAAAATTTTGTGCTCTACAATTCGACCCCTGACTCCTTGAACTTGCAATCCTGACTCTACCTATGATGACTCCATCTGTTCTTCCCACCTTTCCATATTTAGTCTTGTCCTCAAAGTTTTGCAGGTTCACGCACTCTCCGGTTCAGAAAAGTTTAAAAGCATTTTTCTCTCCCCTCCATCCCCTCCACATTATTCCCTTCCCAATGCACATTAATTATGATTTTACTAGTGACAACCCACTATATAGGTTCGGAAATATTGGCTTTAATAAGAGGAAATCTCAAGGACATCTCCCATTAAAACGCATTAACTGACGAATATTATGGCATCTGATAATTTTTTTTGCATCCATTTTGAATTCGTAAAATGGTGTTATTTATTTTACTTCTTTAGAGGCATAATCATAGTAACAATGCAATATTGTACTACCACACTTCCATCCACAAACATGTCATCCACATAGGTCTTCATGTCATGTATGTCTTTAATACTCTACATATATTACAGGTTGTCATATTTGAGAATCTGCTTGCATATGGAAATGTTAACTTGTGTTATTAGTGACAATTCAACACACATTTTCGAAAATATTGACATTAATAAGAGAAAATATCGAGGGCATCTTCCATTAAAATGAATTAAACCAAGATTTATGAAATATTATACTATCATCCTCCAACGTTCACTTTAAATATTTATTCCCATTTCTCTCTATAATCAAATACTTTGGGCTTTATGGTGCCTTTGTTGTAATGTTCTTGGTCATGGACATGTGAGACAACTTAGAGATGTCATTCAGTCCCAATTGAAAGATGAGGGAATGGTTTTATGTGACATCAGCTTTGAGCAAAAAAACTCTGTTAGCTGAAAAAAGCTCAAAAACAAAAAAAGAAAAATATATCTTGTGATTCGTGTTCTCCCTATATTCGATGATTTGGTTGGTTGAAAGACCTGCATGAATATTTGTGTGTTGAAATTCTTTGTTTTGTCAGTGGGAGTTGGAAGGGACTTTTAGGTCACCTGCAAAATGCTCCTTCATTGAAGTATATAACTTCTTCCAAGAACACAGATGTGGCAAGTGTATCAAATTAAGCATACCACACAAGAATTTATCTTTCGTCAGAGGAGCCGCACATATCGTGGCTTGAAAAATGCTCTCGAATATTCAGAAATGATGCCGAATATTACTCCATTCATGAATATACTCAAAAGGAAATTATAAATTTGGATTGTCGCGAGTATGAGAAACTGTATGTGTGGTTGAATGAACATCCTAAAATTACAGAAGTTTGTATTTCAAAGTTTGTTGAGAGACTTTTGGGTGTGGTAAGAGACTTGACAGAAAGTCATTTTATTTATCAAAGTTTGTTCACCGTCCTTTGGATGTAGTAATAGGATCCACATACAATCAAATTGTTATCGCTACTGCACATTTTTTTCACTATTCTTATGCATATGACTGCACCTGGGTTGATGAGCTTGCCCCTCTTTGCACAAATATTCTCCTCCTACTTGAAGGTGGGTATATAACAAGGGAACGACGCTCTCAAAAGTTTCTAATGTCTACATTGACATGTAACTGGGAAAATTTAGTGGGAAGGAATTTTGGATTATCGACTTTGCAACACTTTATGAAGGTTACTTACTACTACCACCTTCTGCAAGAAGTTTGACATGTTCAGGTAATGATTTGGTTTCTGAAAATCACCTTTTACTAACATTTTCATGTAATCATTTTATTTCATTCTTTAGAATATACCTTGATGTAGTGGTGTATTACAGATTTTTTTCCACCCAATATCAATCTTCATGTTATTTCCCTTGCTTTGAATAAGGAGAATGCATTTCTTCTGTGGCAGTGGATCCGATATTTGAAAAACAAAATATAGGAATTGATAGATGCTTGAAGTAAGTGCCTTCCTAGTCATAAAGTGATTGCATCAATAGCTTTCATTTGCAAAAATTCTTTTATTGCTACCTTCTTTCTTTGTCCTAGTGGTGGATCCTTTTATCCCAACCAACATGATGGAAATAAACTAGCTCTAGCTCTAGGGAATTCGATCGTTGTCGGGAACCTGAGTTGACTGTATATTAATTTAGATTAACTTAAAAAGGTTTATGTGTACAACCTAATGTTAGACATAGAAAATACAATTTATTATTTCTTAAAATATAGAACAGTGTGCTTTTCTAACACACGATTACTCAAAAAGCTTTAGGCGTTGTTTGGGATTCACGTCCTTCAAGCATGTTAATTAATCACACAATTAATATTGCTTGTGCCACTGAAATCGATTCTCTATCCACTATGGAAATTTCATTAACACTATAATGTTAGATAATAGATGTCTGACATGTACTTAATGTCAAGGTCATTATTGCACAAGACACCCAACGTCCAAATATTTTTGGACTCAAAACAACATTGTAGTTGTCGTGACAAAGCAACACTAAAGTCGATGTTCTTTGTACGTCTTACACTTCACATTAGTATCAATATTGATTGAAAGTTGATTATATGTCGGGTTTGCTACTACATCCAGAGGTCGCTCAACAATCTTTGACATAGAAACTGGTTTTCTGTCAATTCTGTTACAACTTTGGCATAAAACGTTATGTAAATTTAGAATGTTGATTCAAATGCACATAGAGTTTCTCACATTCGTGAGTGTTGAATTTTTATAATTTCCTTCTAAGTGTATTCATGCATGGAGTAATATTTTGCGTCACTTTTGAATATTCCGGACCATTTTGTGGGCCCTGATGTCTTCCACCCCTATGATGAAAGATATATTCTGATGTGATATGTAAGATTTGATACACTTTCCATATCTCTGTTGCTAGAAGAAGCTATGTACTTCAACAAATGATCATTTTGTAGGTGACTTGGATGTCCCTTTCAATTTACAACAATAAAAAAATTAAATTCAACATACAAATCTTTAGGTAGGCCTTTCAACCAAACAAATGATCGAATATAGGGAGAATAGCAATCACAACATACTTGATTTTATTTTGTCTCATGTTTTGTTGGCTAACATGATTTTCTTCCCCCAAAGTTGACGTCACATAAAACCACTTCCTCATCTTTGAATTGGGTCTGGATCGCATCTCTAAGTTGT